>JALIZF010001017.1:0-126975 GCA_029948255.1 Telmatactis stephensoni | reverse complement strand
GAATGGGACCGAGTAAAATTAAGGATTAATAGGCCATATGCACTAACAGGTCACGTGACCTTATCTCCCCTAAATCAAGTAGCGCCGTCAAAATGAACGCCAGAAATAGAAAGAGCACCTCGATATTAGTAAAAGTGCAAATTTTCATCTCATAAGATGTGTAAGCAAATTATCTTCGAGTCAATTGGCCAATCATGTTGTTACGTCTTGGGGTATATTGCTTTTTAAAATTGCTTTCAACGTTCTTTTTTTCTCTCTCTCTCTCCCTCCCCTCCCATGTGTATTTCATTTTAATTGACGGCACAAAATCGTTTCTCCAAAAACCTTAAGATGAGCAATAATTCACAAGTTTTCCCACATACTAATTTTATTTTTTAACACCAAATTACTATCGCATATGATTTACATAATTTAATCAAAAGTGTAATAAAAAGATTTTTTTTCTTTATCAACTAAATCTCTCTTCAAATAAATATGATGCATGTACTAAATTGAATAATCATGTGCGATATAAAAAGCTATAAATGACTCATATATAACATGCAGTTACTAAAATAAATAGTTTTGTGTGTTGCTGAGTTGCACGTGACGTCACAGCGGCCATCTTGAATGAATTTCAACATAAATTGAAGTTTTGAACATTTTATGGCGTCAAGAGTGTCAATAAGAGGACAGACAACTCAAAACCATCTTCAATTCGTTTGTTTAAAACAATTAGCCGAAACGCGTCATCAGTGTCTGTCCTCTTATAGACACACTCTAATCAACCAATCAAATTGCGAGATTAGTATCAAGTGTTTAAAAAAGATTTCTCATTAGTGTCACTTGTTCTTTCATCCAACATGGCTACCGCTTCATTATCTTTTCGTTCTCCAGGGAATGGTTGAAACCCAGAAGTTCAATACCCTTCGAGCAACTAGCAGATGTTGCGGCTTTTTAATCTCTCCATCCTGATTTCAACGCCCACATTAGCGTGTAAAATCTATGGCCTACTCGAGAAAACCGATTTTTGGACCACAGTCAAGAGAATGTGGCTCCACGGCGAGACGGACATGGCGCGAAATCGATGTCAGCTTCGCGCATGCTCAATCTTAGAATTGAATCAACCTCGTTCCCAGGCCCTTCCTTTCGCTTGGGGAACCGAAGGGCCCTGGGAACGAGGTTGAGAATTCGCTGGAGCCGGCAGTTTTTTTTTTTGCTCCAACGCTTGCTGGCGATGTAGAATATTAGTTTGCTCAAAGGGCACAGTTCAAAAACTTTAACGATGCCATAAAAAGATTTCAAATTCCCAGAATTCCTTTTGGTCGTACCTTAATTTTCAAAACTTTAACTCGATTTCGCCGATTACTCAATGAAGTTAATCACGTGCTAAATTACAAGCACTAGCTAGTTACTAGGTAATAGATTAGATAATTCAAAATAGCAAAACAATCTGATATAATGAAAATCGACTCTTTTTTTACTGCAGTTTTTCACATGATCCGACATTTTATCAAACTATAGGAAATGAAAATTTTCATTTCCTACAATTTGATAAAATGTCGGATCATGTGAAAAACTACAGTAACAGATTAAACTGATGTAAGATGGAAAGCAACAAACTACTACGATACCGAACTCTAATGCAGGTCACATCATGTAAGCAAGGCCTAGTTGAAAGCCGGCGATACACGGCAATTTGCGCTTGCAATGCAATTTTAGGGATTTTGTTGCGAGAGTGAAATTGTCGAGTGTATCATGTCTGGCAACATAGGTGGCAACGATGTCGGAACAAAAAATGTTGCAGAAAGTTCAAAAGTTTGAACTTTTCTCTGTAACATTTTAAACTTTGCACGCTCGTACTGAATGTTGCAGAGTGATGACGTGACAGACGTTGCAATTTTTCTCTACAACAAAATCTAAAATTGCATTGCCAGCGCGAAACAATTGCAATTAACGTGTATCGCCGGCTTAAAGGCCGTACTTTCTATACAAATTGTACAATTGTCCTTGAAACATCCTTATTATTTACCCGCCAAAGCAGGTACGGTCGAACAATCTAGATAGGCTTAGGTAGTATTCAATAGCTGTTTCGATTACTTTGAATCATTCCTCAGGTCTCTATCCTCGATTTTAAGATTTGACACTCACGCCACACAAATAATTAAACGAGTTTCCAGCTGCTTTCAATCTTTGCAAGCTTCTTTATTTATTTTTTGGTTTCGTTTGGTTGTTTGAACATCGTTTCTGATCCAACACTACGGCAGTTATTGCTTGTGAAATACTTATGCGCATGCTCGGAAAGTGGAAAACGCGCGCGTCATCAGTCCCCACCCCCTACCCCAAAAATTTACGTCTTGGCAAAATATATATTCTTAAAAATGTACTATTCACATTGTTCACTTTTAACTTAATCTATATCAGTGTGAATTGGTTTATAATTCAAGTGTAATGATCAAAACTTTTATTCCAAAAAGTACGCGAGTTATCCATTTTGCTAATATTCTCCGAACATGCGCAGTAATTGTTATAAAAATGATTTTCTGTTTTCTATGTCATAACGAATTTACTCGATATTCATAATTTAAATCGAGAGATTCCTTTAGTGACTTCACTGGAAGTTTTTGATGGTTATATACTTGGACTTGTTCACTATAGCTAGAGGGTAACCACGCCCAGTGCATCCTGAGAGCGCGTTTCGAATATCTAGCTAGAAATCATGTTTTTAAAGGGCATCACATTGTCCAATAGTTGTGCTTTAATAACTCTATATACTTAATTTTCCAACCGTTCAGTGTTTGTTTACGATGGTTGGTCCACTGATAATTTCTACGGCCAAAGCCATTCTATAACGGTACTCAACTGCGGTTCTAAAACCAATACCAATACAAATTCACGTCATCTGTTTCGAACGCGCATATTCTGGATAAAGTTTGGCCAAACATTCTCTGCAGAGACTCATCGTGCTTGGTTGTACTTGGTTGGAACATTCTGGTATTGCGCATGTCCTTGGAGAGGTCAGCGGTAACGTCGTCAAACCAGTTGAAACCGGTTTGGAGTTTGTGCTGGTGGGAGAGGTAAGACCAGGAGGTTTTAGTTTGGTTTGTGTCTCCCCTGAAGTAGTCAGATCTAGAAAGTAAAGTTGTGACGAGTTTATATTAGTATATATATAATATTTCGCGCGCTCTGATTGGTCGAGAACGTGTGTGATAAGAGTACACACGCACTAATGACGTCACAGAATCTTACGCGCACTCTGATTGGTTCAAATATTCGATAAATATTATAAAAATCATATAGATTCCATTTTTCCGTGCGTTTATGCTCTGGTTCTATACTCGGCCTGCATGCCAAGATGTAGGGTTGCCGTGCCCTAAAAAGGCTCGCTTTCCTTAACGCTGCCCTCGTAACTTCATACTCCTATTTAAGTGCCACTGCGGCCATTCAAAGGAAATATTTGTTTACAAATTTATCAAGCATTATACATATACCTGGTACGGACTCTGGGTAGCTATTCATTCTTGTATAGTCTTCAAAGCATTTTGAACAATACCCACCAAAATCCGCACTTCCAGTCATTCTGCAACCTTCTTGTCTACACTTCCGAGGGTCTGCACCCACACCAACAAACCATAGAATGCTGCTGTGAACACTGGAAACCGGGTTCATGTGGTAGCCAATCATTGGCGAGGCTGTGAAAGGATCATGGTGTAAACTGCTGTCCTGTCCTGTCCGGTACCCATTCTCTCGCGGCCCTCGAAGACCGGAGAAGCCCCAACTGATAATGGACTGGGGCTAGTTTTGATGGGCTTGTTTTTTTCTTGTGTTTCTCAAAACAAGGATCACAAAGTCCACCGTTGGCTTTAGTTCCAAACTTCAAACAACCTGATGTTTTACAAGGAAAGCCAGCATCTACAAACCCTGATTTACGTGGAAGAGGTGGCGCTTGTCTTTGAGTGGTCACTGGCTGTTGTCTCTATTATAAAAGAATGTAGAATTTAGCAAAACGGCTAATAGTCCCCTTCACAGTTCCCTGCGCCATCTTGAAAGGTAGCTGTGCCTTTTGCACCCGAAGCGAGACGAACGGTGAGCTTGCAATGATAGATACCTTTTTTAACACCTAGGACAATTATTCACAGGTCTCTATCACTGCAAGCTCACCGTTCGTCTCGCTTCGATGCAAAGGCACGGCTACATTTCAAGATGGCGCAGAGAACTGTGAAGGGGACTATTGTGATTTCTCAGCCGATTTTAAAGACTGGATATTTTGCACACAGATTGGATCTCATCCCAGATTCATAAACTTGTAAAATCCTGATCCGCACGCGATCTTATGAATTATACCTAAAGAGTTCAAAACTTTGATTCTAAGGTTTTCAAAATTCTTGATCCTTGATCCCTGATCCATTAAATCAGCTGATCCGCGATTCCTGCATTTGTAAAATTCTGATCCGTGATGCTATTAAATTTGTCCTGATGCCGATCTAAAGGATTTGAATTTCTTCTTCAAGGATTTTCAAAATTCTTGATCCTTGATCCCATGAGATCAATTGATCCCTGACCCCCTCTAAACAACCTGATCCTTGGATCCAATGTAGAACTTTTAATTTCTGTTATCAAGATTTTTGATCTCTGATCTCACGAAATCAGTTGATCCCGTGTTGAAAATTATCCTCAATCTCGAAACTAATTGCGCCCCGATCCCAAATTTGGGGCCCGATCCTTAAATTCGCGTATCCCGTACCCGTACCTGTGGCTCAATACGTCGCGATGTCTGTCTGGTTCTCAGAATCCCACGTTCTCTCATTACGAACAGCAACTTGATAGCATCTATCGCAGAGGCCATCTTTTCCAGGGCTTTCCCAGTTAGGGCAATTTTTCAGGGCGCACTTTTTAAGCCCGGGAGGATTTGGTAAAGAAACAGGAGGAAGCCGACTTGTTGAAGCCAATGTTTGGCTTTGAAGTCTGTGCGTCATTTTCTCAATCTTCTTCCACTCGCGTTTTTCCTTTTCGTAGCAGCTAGAGCACAAGAACTGCGTCTCGGGTGTGGCAAAGAACGGGCAATTCGCTGTAAGACATCTTGTCCCCGATGCAGGCATTTCATTCCCTCCAAAAGAAGTTGCTGATGCTCCAGGCTTTATTGCTGCGGCTGCCATTGGAGATGCGGGTACCTCCAAAGCGACTTCTGGATTGGGCGCACCCGAAGCTGGAATGTACAAAGGAGGAAGCTTTTGTCGAGCTTGGAGAATTTCTGCCCTTCTCTCGGAGCGCTTAATTTCCACTTCTTCGTCACTAGATGAAGAGGAAGAGGAACTTTGGTGATAGTAAGGCTGTTGCTGCTGAGGTGAGATTTTACGTTTGATCTGAGTTTTCTTCATTATACATTTCGTGCATAGTGTTCCAGTTGCCTCGCCCAATGGTTTTCCACATTTAGGGGTCCCACAAAACAAAAGAGAGTTTTGTTGAGAAATTGGCTCGGCGGGACGAGGGTCTATTGGCCTTCCCGGTTCGTTGGCTGCAAGTGCCATACCTCCTGCCTGTGATTTCAAGTTTGGATATTTCTGTAATTCAAGTGGATTTTTGGATGGTCTGATCTGGTAACAATCGATACAACGACCATTAAACTGTGGAAGGCCTTCATTTTGACAGCCAGAAACGCTACAGTGTGTAGGTAATGGAGGAGATGGTGGTAGTGGCGGTGGTGGTGGTAGAGGAACACGTTTAGTAATTGCGGCACTAGCAAACATTTCCATGGATTGGCTGTAAAAAAAGGATAAGCAATTAGAGAAAGACAGAAAAGGAAGGAAGGGAGGAGGGAACGAGGGAAGGAAGGAGGAAAGGAAGGGAGGGAGGGAGGGAAAAAGGAGGGAAAGGAGGAAGGAAGGGAGAGAGGGAGGAAGGAAGGAAGGAAGGAAAGAAAGGAGGAAGAAGGAAAGGGAGGGAGGGAGGAAGGGAGGAACGAATGGAGGAAGGGAGGAAGGAACAAATGAAGGAAGGAAGGAGGGGAGGGAGGAAGGCAAGCATGAGGAAAGAAATGATACGAGGAAATTTTATCTACAATTTCTGAATTTGAATCACTGTTGACGTTCTTACCCTGCGTGTGACTGGATAAAATCTTTAATACAATTTCCATAACACTCCACGCATCGGTTGTACAGCTCTGGACAGCCAGGTTTTGTGCAGCCTTGTGTTTGACAGGTTATCACTTGTGGCAACGGTTGCTGAGATGTGACATTTGAACTTGGCAAATTTGAACTCTCCACGTTGCGAAGTGACTGCATTTCAAGACAAAACCTTCTATAGCATCTTGAACAGAAACCTTCTTGCTGGGGAATGCCAAAGTATATGCAGCCATTGACACTGTTTGCACAAGGCGCAGGGGCTGCGTTTATGGACCGTAGGCTTGCTGTTTGCTGCTCGGCAAGAATCTCTGACTCGTGGCATCTTAGACACAAATCGCCACATTCAGGCACTGCGGTGTACTTGCAGCCACTGGTTCTACATTGTTTGTCTGGTTTGGTTCTTGGAGTTTCTTGTGGTGGCACCATCTGTTGTTGTTGTTGCTGCAGATGTATTCCTTGTTGTTGTTGTTGTTGTTGCAGATTTTTGTTTTGTTGTTGCTGATGTTGTTGTCGCTCTTCTTGGTATTCTGGGAATAGTTTTTGGTGCTGTTGCTGTTGTTGCACTTGTTGCTGATGTTGAAGTAGCTGTTGTTGTTCTCGTATCAACTGAAGTTCCTGCTCTTGCTGTAGCTGATGCTGTTGAAACTGTCTTGGCTGTTTGTGGTATTCTAACGGAAGCAGCTGCTGTTGCTGTTGCTGCTGCTGCTGTTGTTGTTGTTGTTCGTTTTGTTGCCGTTGCATCAGTTGGTACTCTCGTTGTTGATGTTGCTCTTGTTGCTGCTGCTGTAGCTGCTGTTGCCACTGTTGCTCCTTATCATAACGATACTCTCCAGTATACAAGGTGTCTTCTGGTTTCACTGTCGAAGACAACTGTTTTATCCCTTCTTTTCTGAGATAATCTTCCAAACACTTGGAACAAAAGTACAATGTCTCTTGAGTTCCAAAGAAGTCGCAGCCTTCTGTTTGACAAGGTTTTAACTGCAGTGAGGGAGTATTGAGACTTGTATGTTCATTCTTTTGTCTTACCATGAGTTGATAGGTCTCCCTTGCTGTTGAGAAGAAACCATCGACTAAAGCAGTGACACAATCGGGTGGAGGAACAAAATGCATATTGGCTGCCAGTGTTACCACCTCGTTACCATCCTGAGGATCTCTGGATTTTAGTTTTACACAATCAAGATACTGCCGCAGAAGGCCGTCCTTCAAGTCTTCTTCATCTTCAAACAAAAAGTGCACTGGCAAAAGCTCGCCATCACACGTTTCCAAAGGAATGCCATGAATTTTCACAGGATCATCAACACCATCCACCATCTCGCCTCTGTCGAATATTCCATCTTCAAAGCTCACAATGGCAGTAAAATGGCCCTGTGCGTATCCAATTACAAGAGGCGTTCTGACACAGTCGATGGGGTCCCACTTCAAGGGGAGGTAAACCCCTGGGAAATTCAGTGGAGATAGGGGCTCGTCGTAGTTCCCATGTTGAACATCGTTGGACACAACTATTATTGTGCGTCGGAGGACATTTGCCAGAACAAAGATATGGATTTCTTCCAGACTGCTAAACTGCATGCCATTGGGACCATGTGTAAATTCATCCTGAGAGACGAGGTCCAGAAGAATTTGCCATTCTTTAGCCCATTGCTCTTCTGTCATTTCAAAACGATGACGATTGAGTGTGATTGTTTCATGTTCTCTTTGCCATCGCTTGTGATAAAATCCTATCAAATACATACAACATTTTCTTTTAGATATATTTAAGCAATAAAAAACGCGCGCGCGTTTGTCTCAGTACTGTTATATAAACACGATGGAAGATGTAGAACAAGAGGAAAGCAAGTAAGCTTAGTTTGTCATGCTTTTCAAGTGTTCTACATCTTCCAGAGTGTTTATATCACAGTAAAGAGACATAAGCGATCGTTTTATATTGCTTTCATAAAATATTTTCGAAGTTTTTGTAAGTCAGACTTACATGCTCTTCGTATCTCTTAGGGGTAAAAATCAGGGATTTGGTATCTTTTAGGGTGTTCAAATTGAAGTTTAGAGTTTTTGTATTTCCTGGTATCTTTTAGGGTATCAAAAGAGCCCATCGCTTATTATCTTGTTCTCAAATGGAAGAAATTTGCCCAACAAAAACTTTTTGACCGTTCAATTTTATCTTTATATTGTTATCGTTGGTATCTCTTATATAGGGGTTTAAAATCGTCCAGCCACGCCCTTCTTAAAAGACTTCTGGTATCTTTTTAGGGGTATTTTTGAAAATTTCCGACGAGCATACCCGATCCTTTTACAATGGAGTCCCCCCCTGGGCTTTTATAGGCATGTATGGCACAGACACGTTCATGGACCTTCATGGTACAGAGCTGTAAGTTTTCCACACATACAGAAACTGTTCTAATGTCATATTGGCTGTGTGCCAGTAGTACTTGCCAATTTATTCCAATTCTTATAAGTAATGTATGAAGAACGAATGAGTGTGTTATATTGGTGGATAAAGATCCAGGCCAAAGGCAAGGATCTTTAGACCCAATATAACATACTCTTGAGTCCATTATATTACTAACTTATCAGACATCTAGTTGTCGATTATCATATTTGACCAGAATTGTCCAAGTTTGACTTTTTTTGGCTTAGAAAATTCAACTTCAAGTTTATGCAAATGAACCAAAATCTTTATCCAATATAAATATCTATGTTCTCTGTGTTTTCTGATGAATTATTAATGAGTTTGATAAGAAGGAATAAGCATATGCCTTAAACTCAAACATGTATTGACATCATTGACATGTCTAGACAAGTCCCCATTGTGTATATCAGCACAGATTAGACTTGCACTTCCCAAAATAAATTCAAAGATTTGTGATGCCCTAATTTATTTTAAGTCTTTATCTTTTTTGACATTTTTTTTTCTATCTACCTATTGCCAAAAAACAAAGTTACCAGCTGTTTGCATAATTATGCATTCTGCCAGACTTTTAGTCTTGACAGGGAATTTGTCAATAGGCTACCAAATGTCCAAATTGAGTTCCAGCGATGAGAGGCAAACTTTTCACCACTGATTTCTCCTCACTTTAAGGGTGTTGGCTTTACAGAAGTCTAAAGCCTGGTTTTCACAAGTGATGGAAGCAGAAGCTGAAGCAACCTACACACTCAGTGTTTTGTTTCTTATCTAGGTGTGAAATTAGAGACAATGGATATCACATCACCGAGTCTGTATGTTGCTTCCGCTTTTGCTTCTGTCGCTCGTAAAAACTAGGCTTAATGCCCTATTTCCAGTTGGGACTTTTGTCTGACAAACTTGTAATTATAGAAGTTGTGATATAATAAATAGCCAATGATTGATAAATTTATCACTTCTAAGGAAATGGGAATATATTGATATGAGACAAACCCTTTGTTGTCAGCAAGGGAGTTTCCCTTTAAAAGGGTATTCCCCTATAGGGGTTTCTCAGAAATTCAACCAATCATAACACACCACACACAGTGTTTACATTGCTGTTTAAATAATTGAAATACTAGAAAATACTGGATCGAGTCACAGTGATCAAATTCTATTTTCTCTTTCGTAATTTAAGGATTCCTTAGGAGAATCTAGAAATTGATCATGAGTAAAGGTGGTTTAGATCATTGTTATTGAAAGGAAAATTTGCCAGTAAAGAGTCAAAATAAAGAAGGGAAAAATGAAGCAAAGAAAGAATGAAAGAGAAAGAAAGAAAGAAAGAGAAAGAAAGAAAGAAAGATAGAAAGAAAGAAAGAAAGAAAGAAAAAGAAAGAAAGAAAGAAAGACACACACACACACACACACACACACAGAGAGAGAGAGAGAGAGAGAGAGAGAGAGAGAGAGAGAGAGAGAGAGAGAGAGAGAGAGAGAGAGAGAGAGAGAGAGAGAAAGAAACACTTACTTACCATGTAAATCTTCAAGGAGAGCAGAATACACCAACTTTCTCAGCGTATGGTATCTGTCACTTACTGCCCACATTGCTATTGATGCTGCATGCATCAAACAGTTGCCATCTCCCAGCGTTAAGACAGGAATCATGGGAAACAAGCCTTCGCACCAATTTAACCTCCTACATTCTTCCAACTCTCGAAAAATGGCAAAATCAACCAAGTAGGTGTAAAGAAATCTTTTGAAATCCACGTGAAAGTCTTTGAAGCTTTTGAGCACAAACGTGTACTTTGATGTCGATAGTAGATAAGAATGTTTTCCTTCGTCTTCTGGAGTGACGATGTCTTCTTGTACATATTCTCTGACTCTTAAAGTAGAATCCAAATCGTTCAGAGAGATGCTTCGCTCGAAATTTAGATTCGAGAGCATCTTGGAATTGAGCAGTAACGGTCTGCGGAAATAAATTTTCTATCAGAACTTACGATGCAAGCTTTTGTTGAGAATTACGAAGAGTGCTATAAACGCCTTCGAGACAAATTATGAATTACTTTTAAAGCGAACAGCCATATATAAAACACTTACTCACTTTTTTAAAATTGAACTTCCTCGATAGCTATATAATTCCTTTTATATAAGTCTTATACCTGTACGCTGAATCGATAAGGGAAATTTCGTAGGAACTGGGATCGACTCAAAAAATTCCCTTTAGCCTCTATTCCACGTTGGTAGAATTTTAGCTTTCAAAAATTATATACTGACCAAAGTGATAATTCAAATTGAAGTAAGAGCAGAAAAGCGATAAACTCTTTTAGTATTCTTTCCACGAATTGTTAGTATTGTTTTGAACGGGATTTTTCGGGGGAATCCCCGATTTCTAAAATTAGTTTCGAGCTCTAGTTTTATCCAATGAAAACGCGTGGAAATATCACGTGACTGGAAAGTGAAAATACTTTAGCATGAAATGTATTAGGGGAGGGGCAGGTAGAAAAATGGTATCAGCAAAATGGTTCGCTAAAATTGTAAATAAAGACCACAAAAAGATCCAAAACTTTTGTCCTCACGAAAATAATTACAAATTATTTTTGTATTTACAAATTCTCATCTCGTTTGCCTTACGAATGTTGGTAAAATTGACTTCCTTAAAACGAGCCCTCCCCTCCCTTGCAAAGGGTTACGAATGATCACGGAATTTCCGGTTAGGTTTCAGTTTCTTCTCTGCTTATACTAGCAACGCCTGTTGGAATTTGTGAAATCGTGCAAAGTTTCACACCAACTCTTTCCAACTTCTAATCAAGTTCTATTCTGTGTTCTGTTCAGATTTAGTTCTTGGTAAAAGTGTATGTTTGTATCTTATTATCGATAGCCCTTTGCTAAGATTACCAAAATTTGTGACCTTGGTAAAGGCGGGTAAAGTGACCTCATCTCCGGACGCTTTTGCGGGCGGTGACTTCATTCTGCACGTGCTTGTCATATGAATTGGAGAGTTCCCAAGGTTCGTTTTGGTAAAGTGAATCGGTAAGTCCACTTATTAATCCATCTACCTTGAAACTGTTATCTGATTAAGACAAACACTCAAATACATTAAAGTGCAAAGCTCAAAACTGTGACCAGTGAACAGTCTGAAGTCTAAAGTCTTTTGTCTCGCCATCCTCCAATTAGTGCTTAGATGGGAGATAAGATAAGAGATTCCTTGGATGCTGATTGGATGATTGCTCTTTCAAAAGAATGTGAATACATTATAGCTGGTCATACTTATGGGCTTTGCACTGTAATGGCATCGAGCAAATTAATCATTATTCAAATAACTTGAATATTGTTCATGATAGTTCCTCTATTAGATATAGTACTATTTTCACATATATTGAGGCTTAACTTCAGAATACCCAGCCACTTTTTTGCAAAACAGTAGAACCATTTTGTATTTCTGCATTGTTTTCAAAGAGTGCTGTTCTACAGCTTCTGTGGTAAACACTTGTCGGTCTGTCTGTCTGTCCATCTATTCTTAAACAGTTGAACCTCCCATAAATGGATACCCTTGGGAGCAGAATTGGCGTCTGTTGACAAGAGGTGTCCACTTATGGGAGGTTGAAAATGTTGCTGTTCGTTTGCTGTCCGCTTATGGGAGATGTCTGCTTATGGGAGGTGTCCGTTCAAGTGTATCTCCTACCGACCATGACCACCATCCATTCATCCATCCATCTCTCTGTCCATTCATCCAACTGCTGATCCATCTACCAACCCTCCCTCCATCTAGCTATTCAATATTTTATACATGTACATTTGCTTATCGTGCAGTGTTTGACCAATTGTTGGTGATAATCATTCTACTTGGAATAAACTACCAGTGACAATAATAATGTCTGATTCTAAAGGAAAGGTTGCTATAATTGGAAGGTAAGACGATATTATGCCCCTGTATATGTTGTAGTTTGAAATTATTTTTGGGTTGAAAAATTCAATCCAGGTTGATTTTTATTTGCTATTGTCAGAGATTATAATTAATGATAATTTTTAAACCAATAAATAATTTCAGACCACCATATATGCACTCATCTACAGTGTGTATAGCTAGATTTGCACAAACAATGACCATTCAAAACATAGATGAGACCAAAATATAGGTAATTTGTTGATTAGTTGATTTTAAAGAAGTGTGTGTACATGGATGTTTCAAACAGCGACCGAGAGAAGCATTTAGTATTCCCAACATGATAAATTTGTGTAGCAAATTCATAGATAAAACAATATGAAAATTCATCTATTTCTAGTGTACCCAGGGGCCATTTTGGTCTCAGCTTCAAAGTTCAATGATTTTGAAAGGGTCAATATTGTGCACATAGGTAAATAAGCATAATTATCAGAGGATCCAGGATTTTTAATAAGATGTGAAGTAGGCAGCTGTCCAAGGTAGAATAGCCCTCTGTAATTTCATTTCTGTTTGTGATGTGAAATGTAGTTACTGCATGGCAGTGAGAGGTGAAGTAGGTGTTAATAATTAACAATTATTGATACACCACTGGTATCCCAATGATCAATGGCGGATTGCTTTAATCCTGAACTAATTAGTTTGGGACAGGATGGATTTTGAACAACCCTGACCCTACCAATGCCCTCCCCCCTCCCTCTCCGCTCAATGTTGTCTTTCAGTTGGGACTGGGAAAGATGGGTACATGCCCTGGTAACTGCAACATTGTTCGGAGGGGGAGGGGGGAGGAAAAAGCAGAGAATCAATGATAAATAAATTTATATATTGGATGATGAAAAATACGGTTTTGTACTTGAATGTCCCAGACATTCTGACCAGAATTGTTGGTTACTTAATCAGGCCAAGAATAGAGTGGTTTTCGTATGAGTGGGAAACTTACAGCGCCATACCATGACTGTGTTACGTTAGTGCCGTAATGTCTATAAAAACATTTGAAATTCCTGCGGTAACCATGCCGTGCCAAGACTATACCACTTCCTTGTCATATTAAAGCTGCTCTATATAGAATTTTTATTTACTGAACGACTCTTTATATTTTATTTTCCTAGTGGTCTCATTGGGCGATGCTGGTCAACAGTAAGTTACTAATCTTTACAAAGAAAGATGTCATATGTTAGTTGGGCTTCCTGTGTAAGCTAGTGAGTTGGGAGCCACGTTGGTTCCAGGGTTGCGGTCAACCCTGTCATTGTCAATTAATAGTTTAACTTTATTTATATTTCCTAACGGCAATGACGAAGCTAATAAAATAAAATAAAAATAAAATAGATTGGTAGTTCGTAAAGAAATGGACAGTACACAACATTTGGCGACGAGGATGGGATGCATAGAAAAGCATAGAAAATTTCAGTATGAACACTATGTACACTAGTTTGCACATGAGATCCCAATAAAAAAAATCCCTTATGGTACGGTAGAGAGTAATACATCAAACAAACTCAATTCAATTATCCAAGTAAGTAGTTGAACACCTACGTCAGTAAAGACAGCTAGGTGCCAGGCAAGTTCTCTCACTTCTATGCCATTCATAGCATATGCCACCAATAGCTTAAACATTGAAGAACATATAGAATGTATTTTTATGCTTTTGAAACAGCTCTTAGCTAAGTAAGAGTTCCCCTTGCTTTAACCCATAATTGTGGACTCTAAAATACTTTGTTTTATTGTAGTTGTTCAGCAGCGCAGGATACCAAGTTGTACTATTTGATGCTGTTCTCAGTCAATTGCAAAGTGCTATGATAAGCATTGAACAGCAACTTAAACAAATGGAAGAGAAAAACATGATAAAGGGACCAATAAAGACTGCCGTGGAAGCTTTAAAACTAGTGTCGGTGTGTGGTAATCTAGAGGAGGCTTTAAATGGTGCATTTTATGTTCAGGTAACTAAAAGGGTATTTTTTGAAAGCATAAAAATAATCTACACAGTAATTTATAGTAACTATTGTTTGCCTTAAAGTGGGACTATGATCAAAATTGTCTGAAATTTAATTTAGCTGAAACTTCATTAAATAATTCCTCAGAGGTCTGATAATCACTAGTTAAATTTTTTAATCAATATTACAAGGGGAAGTGCTATATTTTTAGGAATCGTTAGAGATGTCAGTACTGACGTCATCTTCTCAACCAAAACATTCAGCTCCATACATTTCTTGGTACTTTATAATCAAAATATCTCAACATAATCTGCATGGATGAAAACTGGCCAGGTCATGAATCTTAAGCACAAGTAATGTAAGAAAACTCCTTCGCACAAACTTTTAGTTTCAAAGAAATAATTAATTAAATAAAAATAGTTCAAAAATCTAAAATAATACAAAGAAATGTATGGAGGAAAGTTGTGGGTCGAGTAGATGATCTCATTGACACCTCCAAAGATTTATAAAAATCTAATACTTCCAATTGGAATTTTGAGAAAACAAATTATCCAGCAATTATGTGGCTCTTTGAGATTCTTTCATTGAAGTTTTAGCTAAATCAAACTTTGAATAATTTTGATCATAGTCCCACTTTGAAGTTCACTTATTGATAAAAACTTTCATCACTACTCTCACCCATGACCATAAAACAAAAGTGGGTTTGTGATAGGATTAACATATACTCATAGGTCACCATCTCCCTAAAGTGACCACCTTTAGGTGATGGCTTACAGGAGCTTTGACTGCATGCATACAAGTTGAGCTCAATGTTTCTGTGCATGATAAGCTTTAAGTCTATTTTGTGGGCCTATATGACCCTATCACAAGAAAAAAATGTCATTTCACAACTTGGGGTGTCCCTGAGTCTAAACTGGGAATCTGTTCTATTTTACATGGGAATCTATAATTATACCCAAACTTGTAAAAATAGAACAGATTTCCCGGGGAAGTCCCATGTTTGACCCAAGCTGGGAAATTATTGACATTTTTTCCTGTGTATATACACCGAACTAAGGCATCTGATAGTTGCTATTGAGAAGGTTTTCAAACAAAACTAAATGCCCTTAGTAGGCCTATTTGAGTGCCAAATATTGAAAATATTGAAAATATTGAAAATGAAAATATTGAAAATATTGAAAATGAAAGTTTGTTTCGAATCGGTTTCACAAAGGATATTCACCTATTTTTGGCTGTTTTGCTTTCAAACTACCAACTGAAGTTAAACTAATGAAAATTAGGGGGCTACCCAGACTTGACCAATCAGCTTCTTTACCCAGTTCATCTTCACTTTAAATTGATGTCACCAGCATAGAAAAATTATTGTCTGTAGATGCTCTATTTTGCATGAAACTCCTGACAAGCAGAAAAGTACAGGCATAGATTTAGAGAAAGGGTGCACCCTCCTTCTGAGATGACTTTGGGCCCTTGCTTCTTGATACTTCTCTAAAATATGCTCTCGGGGGGTTGATTTTGATTCTTACTATTAATAACACTGCATCCGCCACCCGCCATCCCTCCTGAAGATAATCCTGGATCCACCTCTGAAGTTGGTAAGGTCGCACTGTCTCAGAAGATGCCATCCAATTGGTTTATTACTCAACTAGAATTTAAACAAAAGAAATAAAACAACTGGCGATTTAATAATAACAATAGATTCTTTTGTTGCAATGAACCAATGGGAAAAGACGTTCCGAGCAAGTGAAGCTCTACTGTCTGAAGTTAGCCACTATTGTCCACAAGCTACCACCATTGCATGTCATATTCATTTCCCTATGGTATAACTTTATTGTGAGTCTGCTTCTTCTTTCCAGGAATGCATTCCAGAAAATGTTGACCTTAAAAAGAAAGTTTTTTCAAACCTTGATAAGAGTATATCAAATAAAGAGATCATTTTTGCAAGCTCTTCTTCATGTATTGTTCCATCAAAGTTTAGTGAGGAGCTCACTCATAGAAATAGATGCATTGTAGCACATCCAGTAAGTAGTATTTTGTTGTGATTATTAAAATCTGGCTTACTGTATTATTGCCGTCATTATGATAAGCTGGATTACCATCACTGTTACCATGACAACCACCACCACCATCATCATCATAATTGTAAAAACCAATCACAGGTGCTGCCATCATTATCATCATTTGCATCATTAAACATCTTTTAGGGAATCTCATAAAATTTTAAACTGGAGGGTATCTTTGACACCCAGGCAGGACTACAGATATTTATTATCAAAAGGTGGTTGGACAGGTTTCCCATTAAGTTTTAGAGGAGACAGCTAGGATGTAAAAAGTATGTCGCAGCTTTCACTGTTCATTCACATATTAATTAAGCCTTTCACAGCAGGGCCCAGTTGTTCAAAAGACGGTTAGTGTTAACCCAGGATTAAATTATTTTAAAGAAAACCATTCATTTTAACCCAGGATTAGCATTAATCACCCTTCGAACAACCGGCCCAGGATCAGGCTCAAAATTCAAAGTAGCTGTTTTTTTAACTGGTTGCCAACACTTAATGGCGGGGAGCCCTGGTTTGAGTCCCGGGGGGGGGGGGGGGGGGGGGCTCCAATCGTAAATAGACGGGGATGCTCATTGTACCTTTTAGGGGTCAAAATCTGCAATCTGGTACCTTTTAGGGTGTCTCAGACTTAAGTGGACTACCAGAGACATAGCTAGTACCTTTTAGGGACTGTTTTGGGGTAAATAATCTACCTAAAATAAGCATGAAAGGGACGATTTCGATGATCTGAATTCAATCTTCAAAGCACATCGATAACAAGTGTTTCATTACTTTAATTCTTTATTATTGTTTTTGAATTGGTACCTTTTAGGGGTAGAAATAAATTGTTATTATAATAATAATAATAATAATGTTTAAGATTTATATACCGCAAATATCTATATGTATATAATCAAATGCGGTTGAAATTAACTGAAATGAAATGAAATATAATCAAAGATAAAGTGTTTAAGAATCCCAACTGGCAATTGTTGCCACTCCCACTCAGGTACCTTTTAGGGGTCATTTTCAAAGTTTCCGACGAGCATCCCCGTCCTCTTATATATAGGAGTCCCCCCCCCCCTCCCGGGGTTTGAGTTATGCAAGACAAATGGACAAAGTCATCTTCACCACCATTCAATTTCCCCTGAAAATATACCCAGCGAACTTCCATTTCTTGTTGTTGTTTTGATAGGTTAATCCACCAAATTACCTCCCTCTAGTGGAGGTTGTCCCAGCACCATGGACAGACAGTTGTGTAGTGGACAAGACAGTCAGTCTAATGAAAGACATTGGACAGTCGCCCGTAGTGGTTAAGAAAGAAGTTGATGGCTTTCTTCTTAATAGACTGCAGTATGCGATCATTGCAGAAGCGTGGAGGCTAGTGGAGGTAATCAAGATGAATGATGATCATGATTGTGACAGTGGCGTAGCGAGGGGAGCAAGGGGGGCTTGAGCTGTTGTCTGAAGGAGTATGTCAGTGATATCACTTTAAAGTTTTTTAATTTAACTCACAATATTTAAATTTTGTCTCAAGTATATTCCATACATGGACGAAGTTTATTTTGGTTTCTCAATGCTGGACAAACTCCCACGTGCTTTTGTCTCAAATTGTTCTTCCTTGGGAATTAATTAACATATTTTGGCGGGAACTTGATCTCAAGAAAATTGCCCCCCTTTTGTTCAGGCCCCGCTATGCCCCTGGATGGTGATAAATAATCTCTGGGAAGGGGTGGAGAAGATGCCCATATATTTTGTTTGGGAATGATCAGGAACTTCCACCCTAAAAGGTATCAATATTGGTGTGGCTCAAGCTATTTCTACCCCTGTAAGGTAGCAAGCAATAAAAGCTTACAAAATCTCAATTTAGTACTGAGTTCTGTAAACAGGGTAGCAAAGGGATTTTGTGTGATGCGTGAATAGAGTGAAATACATGAATAAATCAATGAATAATGCATGATATGCTATTTCATGACAAGTATCAGTGTGTGATTGAATAAAAATTTCCATACATGATTGATACCCCTCCTTTGCTACCCTGCATAAAAGAACCAGTGTCTGACCACAAGCACTTATAGCTTATGTGCCTGTGATCATTTCATGATGTAATAAGCACTTTACAAGTCCATTAAATTATTATTATATTACGATAATGGGTACCAAATCCCATGTTTTGACCAAAAGGTACAAAGCTCATCCCCATCCAAAATTTATGGGAGCTCTCCCTCTCCCCTGGGGAAATAATTTGGAAGTTTCTAAGAGTTGATTTCTGTTCTATTTTGAAGGATGGTGTTTGTAGTTCAGAGGATGTAGACACTGTATTCACACAAGGACTTGGTCCAAGATATGCTCTGATTGGTCCATTTGAGACAATGCACTTGAACGCAAATGGTGAGCTATAAATCTGCTGTCCTTAGGGCCCCAGAGCGAAAGGTGAGGGGGAGGTGAGGCAAGGCAAAAGTTTCCCCTTCCTTCCCTCCCTCCCTCCTCTTCCCTCCTCCCCCTCCCCTTTCTCGCAATAATCACGGGTCCCAGAGGATGTTTGGTAACGCGCCTTAGGATTTTTAGATTTTGTGCGCTATATAAATAAAGTTATTATTATTATTATTATTATAACGCAATAAAAATCTATAGATTTATAAATACTGCTTAACCGCTTAATGGCATTTCTTTCAGGGGTCCGTGATTATTGCGAGAGGTTTGGGGCGAACATTGAAAGGATTTGCCACGAGCAAGGAAGTCCCAGACCTCTCAGTGGAGCAACGCTAGACAAACTCGAGGAAGACTTTAATCGAACCGTACCTCTTGACAAAATTGATGAGCGCCGAAAATGGCGGGATGAGAGACTCGCGGTCCTTTCAATTCATAAACTGGAGCAACAGAGGAAAGAAGAAGGAAAGAAATAGGTTATAAATGAAAAATAATAAGAAATGGGATGATAAAGTGTAAAACAGAATTAAAATGTGAAAGGGAAAACATAGGGAAAAACAAAATAGAGAAAGTTTGGAGGATAATAAAGAGGAAAGGGAAAGAAAGGGGAATAGAAAGTGGGTGGATTAAATGAAAAACGGGATTCAAGTGAAATTCAACGTACAATTGACTGTATTTGCATTGATTTTTATTTTATTTTCACAGTCTAGTTTCAATTGTATTGCAATGTCTATTTTACAGTGATTCTTGTTTCGTTAAGTGTTTGTTAAAGTACAATCTTATCCCCATTTAGAATTCGGTCATCTTGATCTGGTACCCGGTTGTTTCGATCCATGGTCGTTTCGATCCAGGTCGTTTTGACTGCATCTGACACATTCGATCCACCTTGAGATATATTCGATCCACACATATAATGATATAAACAACTTCAAACATGTATTTTTAACTAGTGTAAGAGTGTTAATTTAACTTCACAATAAACATTAAAGTGCATGTTTTGGGAGTATATTAACAAGTCGGAAGGGAGTTCCTGTCTTTACACAAGGACTTGGTCCAAGATATGCTCTGATTGGTTCATTTGAGACAATGCACGTGAATGCAAATGGTAAGCTATAAATCTGCTGTCCTTAGAGGGGGAGGTGAGGCGAGGCTAAAGTTTCCCCTCCCCCCTTCACCCTGGGTCCCAGAGGACCCTAATCTTCACATTATTATCATTGTTTGTGGAGTTTGCTGAGCTCAGAATTTATTTTCCCGGCCTAAAAGAATGCATTGGTAACGTAATGGAAATCTATAAATACTGCTTAACTGCGGTGTTTCTTTCAGGGATCCGTGATTGTTGCGAGAAGTATGGGCCGAGCATTGAAAGGATTTGCCACGAGCAAGGAAGTCCCAGACCTCTCAGTGGAGCAACGCTAGACAAACTCGAGGAGGACTTGAATCGAACCGTACCTCTTGACAAAATTGATGAGCGCCGAAAATGGCGGGATGAGAGACTCGCGGCCCTTTCAATTCATAAACTGGAGCAACAAAGGAAAGAAGAAGGAAAGAAATAGATTAGAAATAGATTATAAATGAAAAATAATAAGAAATGCGATCATAGTGGGATAAAGGGTAAAACAGAATTAAAATGTGAAAGGGAAAACAGAGGAAAAAAACAAAATAGATCGAGAAAGTTTGGAGGAGGATAAAGAGGAAAGGGACAGAAAGGGGAATAGAAAGTGGGTGGGTTAAATGAAATACGGGATTCAAGGGCGTGAAATTCAACAATTGACTGTATTTGCATTGATTTTTTTATTTTTAAAGTCTAGTTTCAATTGTATTGCAATGTCTATTTTACAGTGATTCTTGTTTCGTTAAGTGTTTGTTAAAGTACAATCTTGTCCCCATTTAGAATTCGGTCATCTTGATCTGGTATCCGGTTGTTTCGATCCATGGTCGTTTCGATCCACTACATCTGGCACATTCGATCCACCTTAAACCTTAACTATATATTCGATCCACACCATATTCGAACACATATAAACAACTTCAAACATGTATTTTTAACTAGTGTAAGAGTGTTAATTTAACTTAATTTAACACGATAAACATTATTGAAGTGCATGTTTTGGGAGTATATTAACAAGTCGGAAGGGAGTTCAGGCCCATTGCAAGCATAATATGATAGGGATTTCCACCATATTCGGCTGGGTTTAACTAGGGAATACTTCAGAATGACCTGCATAAGTATCAGAGGTCCAGCTGGCCTTTGGAGTGTGGAATGAAAATTTTATTAGATAAATATTTTCTCAGGGATTTTGTTTCACTAAATTACGCAAAATTTGAAAGCATCAAACTAATGTAAAGAGTTTATGTAGTTTTATTCACGGAAAACCAAAATTTTAAGCCAAGAAAATTTAGAGAAGAAAAATAGAATCCATTAGAAAAAGAAAAAAAAAAGAAAAGTTGTTGGCGCAGGCAGGACTCGAACCCTTAACCCAAAGAAATTAGTATGCTAATTTTATGCAAAACCTATAAAAAATCGGACCATGCATCCAGACAAATCGCTGAATCATCGCATGTTACGTATAGGATGGAGATTTCGGCCCCTTCCGCGCTATCCGGTAGAACGCAGCAAGCTTCGCGGTCAAAGAGGGAGGAGACAGTCGGATCCTAGGCCATAGATAACTGCACCTTACCACTAGACTAACTGGTCTACTAAGGGATTTGGAGGACAAAATAACCTAGTGTATCCTTTGAATTGGCTATCTATTGTTGTGCAAATTACGCGATCCCGTGGCGCAGTTGGAAAACCCTTGAACTGTGAAGCAAGTGAGCAGATCAAGAGCCGGGTTCGAAACCGGCTAGGGGTATTTTTTTTCCTTTTCTTTTTCTTTTTCTTTTTCTTTTTTTTTTTTTTTTTTTCTTTCTTTTTTTTTCCTGCCTCAAATTCAAAATTAGTAGTTGAATAAAAGAGAGAGAGAGAAAAGACAGAAAAAAGCAAAGGATTATGAAAAAAAATATATAGAAATGTTGGAAAACACTACGTTGTTAAAACTAAAAAATCGTTAAAAATATATAGCTGTAGGTCGGGGTTTTGAAAAAACCATAATTCACCAGCATTCACCAAAGGTTCATTTAGAGAGAAATGTAACAATGTGACTGTAGATTCTTAAACGAAAGTACTAGTAGCCTAGCCTAGCCTGTGGGAAGGGAGGGAGGGGGATCCGTTCCAACCACGTAAGTTTACTACGAGTTAAAGTGAAGTGTCGGCCGGAGTTCGAACGAAGAACAACACCATGAAATAGGTTTTAAGTAAGACTTCGACCAATGAGTTATAATTTACAGTGAAATTGATGAACTATATATCTTATATAAACAGGTAGGCGCTGAATAGATTCTCCATGACTCTCCGTTTTCGTTTTGGGATACCCCTGCCACTCCGACTATCCTTCGCGTATCCGCGGATACGCGTGCAAGCGTATAGACGCGTACCCACTACAAATAACTTTTACATATAACCACGACAATTGAGACCCAGTTCCTCTCGATCCTTTTGATGCGTGCATGCGTAGACGCGTACCCACTACAAATAACTTCGTTCCTACATATAACCACGACAATTGAGACCCAATACCTCTCGGTCAGTTTAACGCGTGCATGCGTAGACGCGTATCCACCACACTTTCACATTACAATATACACAGTTCTTTTATGCGCCGTTTTCAAAAGACAAAATTATAATTTATAATAAGTCAATTTCCCCCAATTTTTTCGTGTAGCCATGAATTTTAATAACCCTCACTTCGCGTGCCGGTGTATTCGCAATTCTGCAGTTGCTCCCCTTTTTGGTCAGGACAATGGATGACCGACCAAGATAAACTGCCAAGTTTGTACAAGAGACCATAATACTAAGAGAGCGAAACTCAGTATTGATGTCTGTGCGATGTTCGTGGCGCCTAAGGCTATTTTTAGTAATTTCGCCATCGCGCGAGCAAGGCTCTTAAACAATAGAATTCAAACGGTCCCGTCCGTGCGCACGTCAAAAATCAAATTCTATTGGTTGAGGGCCTTGCGCGCGCGATGGCGAAGTTACAAAAAAATAGCCTTAGTCGCCGCGAACATCGCACAGACATCAATACTGAGTTTCGCTCTCTTAGTATTATGGTCTCTTGGTTTGTATGGATTGTGTCGGCTCTTAGGCCCGTTCACACGAGACAAGGTGCCCCTATGTAGTAGGGATATAACTTTTGTTTTCTTTTCCCTGGGGGACACAAAACAAAAGAGTTATCCCTACTGCATAGGGGCACCCTCTCTCATGTGAACAGGCTCTTAATTTCAACACACGTGAGCCGCCATCTTGGAAGAACATTGCAACCAAGAGACCATAATACTAAGAGAGCGAAACTCAGTATTGATGTCTGTGCGATGTTCGTGGCGACTATACTAAGGCTATTTTTAGTAACTTCGCCATCGCGCGCGCAAGGCTCTCAAACAAGAGAATTTGAATTTTGACGTGCGCGCAGACGGGACCGTTTGCTTTCGGTTGTTGCAACACAAACGGAATTAAGTAAATGAAACGGAAGTAAAATCATCACACTCTCCACTCTCACGTGTCCAAAATGGTACGATGACCACACCTTGCGCAATGGGTACAGGGCAGGTTGTCAAATGTTAAATAACGACAAACAATGGAAAATTATGGTTTTTATCCCAAATCTCGCAGGAGTGTCTCAAGAATTCAAATTGTAGCTGGATCGGCTTGATGAGGTTTGAATAGACCAGGGAAGCTCAGTTTTAGCTCCAGTTTCAGTTTGCCAATAACATAGCTATACTAATCCAGGCACGGATGATCAGCGGATATTAACAAGATATTCAATTTACAATTAATGATCTGAAACGATCTACAGACCGTGGAAGATAAGGCATTCCATACACAAGAATGGGTTCTTACAAAAAAAGTATTATATGCATCATCGAGATGTAATTGGAAGCTCGACATTTTCACTCTAGGTGTTCTGTGTAATCTTTATGGTGTATTGTCTTTTAATCCTTGTCAAGTTCCTTTATGGCTGTGAGATTCACATGAACTATTACTTCCAGATCAAGAGTTGCTTTACCTTTATTTTTCATCTTCTTTTCAAATGTCACGTTTTCTATACTTACGCCAGGTTCATTCGTTTGGTATTTTGGTTGTGAACCATACATAACTTTATACTCGGCCGATGTATTGAACAGTTCTGCTTCCTGTACACAGAATATAGCATTTTTGAACCCTTTTCTGAATTTTTCGTTAAAAATTACATACAAACACGGATTTATGAATGCATTAAAGTTGCTGAGATATGCTGTTACAGTCAATCCCCAAAATAGACCATTCACGGACATCGTATTCTCGTCAAAAAACCGGATAAACAGGTAAATCTGGACTGGTAGCATGCAAACCGCAAAAGAAATGACGACTGTCACCATCATCTTGGTAACGAGACGTGACGTATGCAGCACGTGATCCTTGTAGATTTCATTGCAGCTTGGAAGGTTGCGCTTGCGTAGTTTGAACCCAACGATAATGTATAAAACTGCCATAATTAAGAGTGGAAGTAAAAATGTAACCACAAATCCTCCGAGAATGTACGCTTTTCCCATCGAACCAGCTGCGAATGCCGCTGTGCAGTAAACATCGCCGTTGGCCATTGTTATCTGTTTGTAGAAGCTCATTGGTGGAATGCAAATGAGTAACGATAGCAACCAAATGACACAAACAGCCCATGTTTTCTTGTGCGACTTGTGACGTACTCGTCGCCGTAAGGGATGGGCGATGGCGTAGTACCTGTCTATTGCTATGGCAACGAGGCTGAGTGTTGAACAGGCTACTGAAATCAAACGTGATGACATCACGGCCTTACACGTGATCAGACCAAATGTCCCGGCATGCCAAGCACTCCCAACATATAGACGAATGGTCTGGAAAAAAGAAACAGTTACAGTTGGCGGGGTGTGGCAGTATTGATGATTTTCTACTAAAGCTCAGTTTCCATTTTATTTTAGGTGCGCATGCGCGATCAACTAACTATGCAATTTTCAATAATATTCCCAAGGCTTCGATTCTGATGGTTCTTTGGTCTTATTGAGACTAAATGGGAAGCACGGGTGACCAAGCGGTGAGAGCGCCAGTCTGTCACCTCTGTGGTCCCGAGTTCGATTCCCAGACGGGGCATCACATGTGGCTTGAGTTTCTTGTTCGTTCTCTCCCTTGCTTCGAGGGTTTTTCTCTAGCTTGATACTCCGGTTTTCCTCCCTCACTAAAAACGAACTAGTTTCGATCTACGCTGTGCTCCGTGATCAGACATGGGTCAATGACCAAGAAATCTCATTTAAACCCAAGCAACTCACACACAATCTCGCCTGCAGGGGACGAGCGTCGCGATCAATGTTAACAGCTGCTGCTGTTTGCAGACAAACATTGACTCTGGATTTGCATTAAAATAACGATCAAACAGGATCTGCTGTTGTTCAAAAAGCGATTCCGATCCCGTTCATCGTGGATTAAAATCAATGCAGGCCGGGCCTTTTTCTCATAAAGGATCAAGAGAAAGTATTCTTTAGTCATAATTAATTTCTTGAAATCTTTTTGAACTTGACAATCTCAAAGATATTTGCTCTTGTTCACGCTGAAATATTAATTTAGTTATTTTGGATTTGTGGCCTGTAAAGTCACGTTAAGTCTGATAACTTTGCTTTCGAAACCCGATAAATGTATTATTGCAAATAAATATTTTATGTAGAGATTGAGCTTGTATAAATTTGTATATTCCATTCCATGATGCAATGTAAGGCAATAGGGTGGTCAATTTATTGAACCCCATTGCTGATGATGTCAAGTGATGGTGTGTAATCCATCTCAACTGACACACGATCTGCTCTTTCACTCACCCCCTACCCCTATCGCCAGCCTTATGGCGTTTTTCCTATATGCCCTCACATTCGCTTTGGCAAGAAGGAAATTAATGTAAGCTATTTTTAAGCTTGTTTTTAATGTATTAAACCTGGTTACAGTATGTGTTAATGCACATAGCCATATTTATTCCACACCTATGTCCCAGTCATTGCCGCAGCGAACATAGCTTAGCACAGATTGCATTTTGCACCTCAATAATGATTATTACTGTATGTGGCGAGATCCTTGCATAAATTTTCTTTATTGCACGAAGTAGAAGCCTTGATTCAGCTCTGTACTCTAATACTAATGTACAATATAAAGCAAAATTTGTTGCACACAGGATGGTAATACACGAAATGTTTGAGCCGAAGCTCTGCACCTTGCAACACAACAATTCTGCACAGCTTTTGTCACGATTTTTTTTTCTCGTTTTACCGCACCGTACCGATTTTGAAAACTGGTTTTGCAGTTTATTATTATTTTTCTCTCTCACCTGTGATGGAATAAAGATCAGTGCAATCAACAAATCTGATACGGCCATGTTCATGATTAAGATATTGGTCGTTGTGCGCATGCGTAGATTGGAGTGCACCACGTGGATTACCAGTATGTTTCCTAGCAACGCTCCTAGCAACAGCAAACCGTTGCATATCGTCAAGATAATTTTAACTGTCGGTTGAACATTCGGTGGAAGAAGATAAAAGAGATTTATGCTTGTTGCTGTAATCAACCATACAATCAATAAAAAGTAAATAAATATTAATTACATAAACAGGAACCAATGACATAAATCAATTAATATATGATATTAGTAAATAGATAAACATAAGTGACAGAAATATATAACTTATGTTAAGTTAATATCAGTGCATAAATTAAATTTGACTAAGGCCTAGTTCAATCGTTCAAACGTGTTGAATTCAATGCAAATAGACCACTTTCAAAATTTGCTTGACAACGAGGCTGAACATGACTAAACAAAAGAAACCAGCCAGCAATGAGCAGCATTTCTTTTAGTGTTTTATCCCAAGTAATTTTGAAAGTGGTCTATGAGATAATAATGATTAGAAACAAAATATTTGACTAATTTGCATTGAATTTGGCAATGTGATATGCAACGTTTGAACTAGGCCTAAGTAAATATATATCATGCAATATACTATTGATATAATATAAATAAAGTAAAAATCAATAAATTACATTGAATGAATTTTTTTTAAAGTCAGTGTTATATTAAATACAGACATTTTCATTAAATATTTAATTTTTAAAATAAATGAACTTTTGTTTTAGTTATTCTCATATCTGACAAATATCAATAAAACCTCATAGTAGCATGTCAGTTTATATAATCCTTATGGAATAGACGGAGTTTGTTTATTTTTGATTCAATTAGAACTGGTTTGAACGCTTAGAATATCTCTATTCTGATTGGTTAAGCGGAGTATTTTTACTTCAAATAGTACAAGTCCAAATTAAAGAAGATGAAATTTCGACGAACGGATGTAGCTCTTAATTTTCAAGCCTTGTGCAATGAAATGTTTTGGTTATAGGTTTTGAAAAACAATGCCTGCATGAAAGAGGCAAGCGCTGGCAAACATCAAGTGGCTCGCACCCTACTTGATTGAAGAGATACTTATAAAAAGGCTTAAATGACTTTCTGAAAATGTTAATGTTTTCCAGGGACCGATCTCCTGTGCCAAAATATCAAGTGCCTTCTTTCTCTCTCTCTCTCTCTCTCTCTCTCTCTCTCTCTCTCTCTCCTTTCTTTCTTTCTTTCTTTTTTGAAACGTTCTTTTCGTGTAAAGCCTATCAAGTCGTTCATTTGTGTATGTCTGTGTTCAGTTAATGGGATATCTCCAGTCGAATTTCTGTTTTATCCGGTCTATTAAGAATCTTTGTCTTATATTTTTCCTGTTATTCATTTATTCTTTCACCTCGTGTTTTAAGTCAATTTTTCACTCTCCATCTTGATTTCCGATTCTTAATTCTTCAATTAATCTTTTCACTTCACTGATCAAAGCCATTTTCGTCTTTATGATATAGTTGTTTTGATGACTTGTAGCAACATGCTAGAACATGCGTGCCATTGACTAGATACTGAATTATCTTCGTAGAATTAGCGACATTTTTTATTCTTTTAGAAAGTTTTTTTTTCTTATTAATATTGTTGAGCAATAAAGAAGGGAAAATTTTAAATCTAAAGTGAATTCAGTGATAATTTAGAAAAGGATACTTCTTTTACTTCATGCAGTTATGCCCTCAATTTTCTTTTGAACAATAGTGCGGTCTCTCTCTGCGTTGTTGAAAAAACCACGGGGGTTTGACCAAACTAATTCTTTTTCACACATTATTAAGACCAAATGTTAAAATACGCTCCACGCAAAAATTAATTAAGAGAATGAAAGATTTAAAGTTTATGGCTAAAATCCTAGGAAATATTGATTGATTATAAAATATACACTGTTCAAATAAATGTAATCAACCCTATATATACGGACACTTACCGTTTACACTAGTTGAATTTCTTGGTAAAATCACTGCAGTTGTTACATTTTCGGCATCTCCTCTCATTGTAGAAAAGAAAGAGCAAACAAATATCGCTAGAAACAAACTCCAAGGTGCCATGATTCTTTTGCGCGACCGACCTTAGGATGTCGTGAACCCAAGTGCATGCACTGGAAGTAATTTTTGTCTGGGAAAACTAAATTATATTCAACCAAGAATTTGATGGGTCTTATATAAGCAAACTATTTGCTACCTTTGAATCGCCTGTTAGGATTTGGGAGACGTCAATCGAAAAATTCTACATTCCACTTCAAATCGCCTTAAAATGTCTACACTTGGTTCGAACTTGGTACAGCTGTTTACACAAAGAAGCGGACAATTAAATGAGATATAGCGCCGCCTTACCGGTGGGATTTTATGGACGAAAAAAATTCAGAGCGACAAAAATTGATAAGGAAATTACTCCAAGCTAAAACAATACAATTATTTCTAATCAAAAAATGAATTGAAGTTTGAAATTACTCGCTAAAAAAATACAATTTTAATAAGAAAGTGAATTGAAAGGGCCTAATTGAAGTTTTTTAATGAGAAAAATATGGGAAACCAGTTAACCTTCCCGGCTCCTTGCTCAACGTAACTGCATGATTCTGGGTATTTCGCAATCTTCAGTATTTAAATAATCAAAATAAATATGACTGGTAATTAGTGAGTTTATCTTCTTACTATCTCTCAAATGAAAACAAGGAAACTTGTTCGTTAACTGTCGGAATTAGCTATCAAAATTTCCAGCTTAAAAACCAACAAACAAGTTTACACAATCTAGCTAGTGACAGGAAGAAAACTTTGTTGCATTGGCAATATTTGGTGAAAGAAAATTGATATGCAAGGTAAAAAAACATGGCAAACTGGAACAAACTGATGAATAAAACATTTTTTCAATTACACAAACCAATTCAGTTGTCCTTTTTATTACGTTTATTCGATAAAAAACTCTAAAAATATTTTTTTCCTTTGATAAAAACTGAAGTCAAAATTTGATTTACTATATGATTGATGGCTAAACCTAGTATCATTACTGCAGGTGCCGGTTGGTCTTGACTTGTAGTCCTTTTTAACTTTTTCAAACAGGAAATAATTTGTCGTTCGACCTTTCTCATAATTCCAGGTGTTAGCTTCTCATCTAAACACTCTTTTTCCCTGTAAGCTACCAAAAACCGAACAAAGAAGTAAAAATAGTCACAATTTCACGACATCTCTCTCTTGATTTTGTTCAGCCGTATATTTGTTTGTTTTTCAAAAACAAAGTTGTCAGCAGACAATCAGACAGCAAACAATGATATGACGTAAAGAAATATCGTTTATTTTTAAGAGACACCTCGGAAAATTTATTGAAACAGGTCTCTAGAGTGCACTGTTAGCTCGAGTGTCAGTCAAACCGTTTTTTTTTTCTTTTCATTTAAAAGTCCATGTGTCGTTTTCCCATATATCTTATTAATTTCAATAGAAGTTTGCTCCAGAGTGTCAGGCCAGGCATAATTTTATCCACTGCATGATTATTTATTTTGTTTATCAGTAATATTACTTTACTTTTATTCTTTCAAACAGAAACCTAATGAATATTTACATGCATGCAATATTACATGACAGAACAAGAATCAGTTCGTCAGTTGAAACCTGTTCAGAGGATTGTTTGCTTGTTTGTGTTTACCGTCTTTGTTTGTTGTTTTTTTCCTATCATTTTTGTTTGTATGCCCCAAATTTAGAGAACGCGTATCTGAAACTTGTGAATTAATTAACTTGAGTTAGTCAAAAACTGCTAAATCAGGATTTATGAGCTCATAAAATCCTGCTATTTTCTCCTAATATCTAGTATATCCATTGCGAAATAATCGCTGATAGGTTCAATTCCGGCGACTGTACTTGATAAAAATTGCCATTTGACAACTCATGCACTACTAGGTTGATCAACGATTTTTCAATGGTTCATTTCCGAAATATTTCGTCTTTATCCCCAATGCAATTCCTAATCTTTTAGATCTTAAATGGGTGGGTCGGTCTTAGTTAGCATGACTATACAGAAAAAAGGGAGAATTGCTCGTTCTAGATGGAAAAAAATTAAATCAGCTTATGCCACGAATGTACCCTACCTTGCCAACAGTTAGGATTCGTCGAAACTCATATCAAATTAAAGAAATTATTTATGTATATTGAGGACAGAAAAACGACTAGAAAAATAGTGTCAGATCCAGACTAGAGCGCTAAATATTTTGAAAATATGTTACCACAATATTTTCTACTCGTAGCCTGCTGTTTACAGCTTTTTGAGCTCTGTTACAGGACGCTATGTTTAGAAAAACGTTCGTGCGATTCAAATAGCTCCTTTAAACTTCTACTAGCTTTTCCAAATACCACGTTTTGCTTCTCAAAATAGCCTATTTTGCTTTTGTGTCTTAACGAAGCGATTTTAAGTCCACTAAAAAAAAACCTTTCAAAATTTGTCTAAAAGACATCAAAAATTAAGTGGCAAAAATCGCGACAGAATTCGAAGTTGCAAACCGCGAGTGCGCAGGGCCAGATGTTTCCGCACTGAAATTATTTATGCAAAAGCACAAAAACATCAATTTTTGTTGACAAGAACACTTTTATGTTGCCACTTTTGCGTTTTTCTGAATTTGTCTGAGTTTCGTGACATCTCTCGTATTTTCCCCTAGATTTTGAAAATAAGGATTGTTCAGGCGATGCCATGGGGAAACGAAAAAAAGTGAAGATGGCCACCAGCTGCAACACCTAATTGCTAAGACCTCAGGAAAATCAAAAATACACCAAGAAAAATACAAACAAGAACGCTTTTCAGGCCATTCCCAAAATATTCCAGAAAATATAAAAATCAAGAGAAATACCAAGAGAAATAAAACAAAATTCGATTCTTTATGTACACATAAATCAATGTGACACAGTATAAACAATATTTTCAAGAGCTTGTTTGGTTTCTGAGGCGGGAAAATCCTTCAAGGCTGACAGTGCTTTATGACTGTACTCTGTCATCATGTTTTCAATAACAACAACACAGTCCTTGTCAATCAGCTCATGGAGGTTTTTGCTAAGTTCTTCATAAAGTTCAAAATTGTCCTCTGATTTTAGTTTTAGCAAAGTTAATGCCAGTTTTTTGGTGTCTTTATTATCCATGGATAAGATAACTGGGGTACTTGTGATATTGATGGGAGATTGTTGGTTTTGGAGAGACTGAAGTTCCTCTTTTAGTTGATGTGCGAAGGCAATATTTTGTCCAAATTCAAAGGCTTGTTCTTGTAACTATGAAAAATAAATACCAAAAATGTAAATAATAAGGAAAAAATGAATACAAACCTGGAGAATAACTGAAAAATGCATAATCATAGTGTTGTATTTTGACAAAACACAGCATCACCACCATCTTGCATTTTAATCATCATCATCGTTATCACAATATCATTAACATTGTCAAAATCATCAAAACACCATCATTCCAGAAAGTTACTCAGGCATAAAAGTGACAGAGGTGCAAATGAAGATAAAAACTGTGAAGCCCCCAAAAAGCTGATGTGGCTGAGATCAACATCTCCCTCCCTTCTTCAATACTCATATTTTGAGTTCTATTTTGCTCCATGTTTAAGCCTTGATTGTATTCTTGAAAACGTTTAGTAACAAGCCTGAGGGAAGGCAAGGACTGCACATGAATGGACAAAGCAAATACTTTAGAATTCCATTAGTTTTTGCCCATATTTATGAATAGCTTATTAATACTTGGAATCATGGATAACGCTGAGCAATAGAGAACTCTGAACAGGAGTATTCATGCAAATTATCTGACCACAGGGATACCACCCACACCATACTAACCTCATCCGAATGGTTGACAAGTTTCAACACCGCTTGACAACTATTAGCCAATAAGCTCCCCTTGCATTTATAAATGAGTTCATGCCAGAAGTCAAGAGATAAGCTATCAATGTCGCAGTGATTTTGCATAACCTGTCCCTCCATCAAATGTCCAATACTTTTAGATATCATGTCTACAACAATGGTGTTGTTTAGTTGTGCTAAACCAGTGCATGCATTTGCAAGAAGAAAGTCGCCTGTCAGTACAGACATTTTGTTGCCAAATTCCATGTCTTTGAACGTTTCTGGCAGAGAAATTGATTCCAAGTTGACTACACCACAATGAATAAGATAAGCTGGAAAATAATGGAAAAAAATTAGGTATTAGTGAATTGATAATATTTAAATTGCAGTTGTCCTTGGAATATAGAGCTTGCAAGCATGCACGTTATATTCCATCAACTTATGAGTCTGAGCTATTGTAGGTGGTGAGGGTTGGGATGGTATTATGGTGTCTAGGCATTGGACATTTTAGGAGAGCTTTTGGTCAAAATTCCCCATCCTAGACAATAATGGTCAAATGAGCCATACATTTACTGTTACCATCAATGTCCTCATCTGGGAAGATATGCAGATCTAATAATTTGTAGATGTAATTACAAAGGTATATTAAAGGGTTATTAACCGAGCGCGAGGTCTGTATGGGAAAATATCAGACGCGGGTACGTACAAAAAAAGACCGAGGTCTGATATTTTCCGTACAGACCGAGCAAGCTCGGTTAATAAATTGTTTATTATATGGCTATTTTCCTCGCTGTATCGACAAAAATCAAGCGAACTTCCGATATCAGACCGATTGCCATGGAAACGGTCCGAGATGGGAAAATATCAGACCGGAAATCAGCCAATCAGAGCGCGCGTACTATCATAGCCATATAATAAAGACTCTTATCCCCCTGGGCCTGGTTGTTCGAAAGACGATTAGCGTCAACCCAGGATTAACTCTAAAGAAAACCATTTACTTTAACCCAGGATTAGCATTAATCAACCTTTGAACAACTGGGCCCAGGATGAAGGAGAGGAGATAAAAGAGGTAAAGGATTGCTTGCAGAGTAACAGAGGTAGCACCTTGTCAGTTATGTAAAGACCCTGATTGTTGGTCAGACAGGAATCCCCGCCAACCCCTGCACAAAATGGCAACCCTCACCCTACCGAGCCAACCAGATGGCAGTGCATACTGATGATTACAATTCCAGGCACACAGTAATAATTATACCTGTATTAATCATTTCTGTTATCTCTGCAAGCTGACGTTGTCCAGGGTATATACCCGACACAACTTCTTGTCCAATACTAACAGCATTACTAGATAAACAAGGAACTGCTGCCTTAGCAACCAATAATACTAACAACCCTCTTGTTTGCATGCTGTATTGACCATCATAGACAAATCCACGGGCTGTCTTCAACAATGGATGTTTACTACCGACTAATCTCTTCATATACATCGCTACATTTGAAAGTTCGTCGCTCAAAAGACACCGTAGACTAAGAAAAGAAGTAGGGTAGCCAACTAGCTTTTCTGCATCTGATAAAGCTTGTTTGAAATCGTCTTTTCTTGCAGCACTTTCTTGGCTCCAAAGACATCTTGCAATCAGACTTTGAGTGGGTACAAGAAATCGGGGACGAAATTGAACGATCTGTTTTGCAGATAGCAGCCTCATCACGAAGTTAGTGAATCTGAATCGGAAGAATTTTCATTTGTTCCAAATTGGCGTAATTAGAGCAGTTTTTGGTTAGGATTTCTTGCAAAAGTCGTGAAAACAGACCACCATGTTGCATAAGAGTGAGCCAGTGGTATGAGAATCCAGCAGTTTCACACAACACAGGAACCCCAATTGTCAATTGAACAACAGGAAAGAAGTGAAAAGGAAAGGAAAAGGAAAAGAATGAAGGAAGAAAAGACCCAAGAAGAGTAAGATAATAATAGAAAATAGAACAAGATAAAAAAGGGGAAACCTAGACAGAAAGAAGACAGAAAGATAAAACGACAGACAGACAGACAGACAGACAGAAAATAATAAATAAAGACTATAAAGAGAGAAAGAAGAAAGGAAGAGAGAGGAGAGAGAACAAGAAAGAAAGAAAGAAAAAAGGAAGGAAGGAAGAATGGATGAATGAAAAGAGTAGTGAACTCATGAGTAAGCAAAATTTAAAATCTTACAACAGAAATTACAAAAATAGCAACATGAACACATAAAAAATCCGATATTTTTAAAATATTACGTCAATTTCCTTTCTCTCCTGAACTTAAAAATACGTCGTCATGATATTGATTTCGGACAAAAATAAACGCAGTCCAATATACTTACCCATCCCCTGTGAAAATTTCTGACCCCTCCCTAGTGAAGTCCTAAATTACCGCTGTTTACTATGTGAGCCTGCAGTTCGGCGCGTAAACTGAAAAAACTAAACACAGAAAAAATGCCAAGAAAAGATCACTTTGTATTCCTCAAAAACGTACTTTCTACGACTTTAATGATTACTTAAGTATTGCTGAGTCCAAGTATTCATCATGCCAGTAGCAAGAAAGGAAGAAGAGAAAAAGAGCGAGTCGCGTTCCAATGTTTCTACGTTAGACTTGTCAGGTAAAAACGTCTGTTCAAATTTTTACTGTTGACTTTCGTTGTCTTTGAATTTTTAATGTGTTAAAGATAGTTTATGGCTCGATCGTACTTGGTAATACACAGAAATAGCATTTGTAGAGCTAGAAACCCTTTTTGGATGGTTTTAATCTGTTTCTTTTGAAGTGCAAATGATCAAATTATCCCACCTGGGAAGTGTATTTCACCTTTTTTCAAGATTTTAGCTATTAAGTTTAAGTTTAAGATATTTAAGTATAAATCTTGCTTAAAACGTTAACATTTGTTAAGTACGATTTGCCATTTTTGGCCATCCCTCCAATCTAAATCTAAATCTTCATGTGTAACTACTATTTTCTGTCACAGAAGTGTTGTTGTTGCTGTTGTTGTTGTTGTAGCTATATTAATACAATAAATTATTTTAAAGTCCATATGCCTGACACCTGCCATGTATGAAGGAAATAGAATGAGACTTATGTCAGGAAAGCATAACAAGGAAATGGAGACTCTATCCACGCCCTAACAATATATTCTTTGGCAGCTGAATCGAGATACGTGTTGGACCCCATATTCTAGTTATTTTTAGAACTTAATTCAAGTGCTTTCAGCACTCGTTGAATGCAAATGCATGGCAAATATTTAAAGAAAGTTTCATTGTGTTTGACTCAGAGTGGCTGGTGATCAAAAAATGTCAACATGCTGGGCAACCCATCACATTATGTGACACAATTGTGTCTCAGTTGAAGATCCTGATTATACAGTATAATAGAGTATAGAGTCTCTCCTGGCTGCTTGCATGAAGACATGAAACTTAGCTAAATATACCCAGAGCCTAGTCTAATGATTCCTTTGTATGTGGCTACTGATCATGAAATATATATCTTTTATTGATTTAATGAATATTGAATGTTAATTTTTTTGCATCCATCAATGGTCCCAGGAAGGGGAAGAGGGTACATGGGCTATTTCTAGGAAATTGACATAACCAGCTAGGGTCCCCAGGGTGGGGAATTTGACATGGCTGCCATCTTGAAAAATCAATGAATAACAAGGAATTTTAATGTTGTAATATTTAGAGAGAGGTCTGCGTAAAATTGAACCATTACCTGATGGTCTATCACCACAGACAGTGTTATATAACCACAACAACATATCAAGCATTTCAAATCTACAGTATTTTGCTCACTTGCAACAGGTGGGTAATATGCACTTTGGTTTAAGCAGTCTGGGCCAATATAGACATCTCCAGAGGATAAAGAGGTGCTGGCTGAATTTTGTTTCTTAATTAATATATAGCTATTTCAAAAAAGGTTGGGGTAAACAGCGAATGCAATCGTCGATTTGTGATTGCACAACCGAAAGGAACTGTGGTCACGCTCTTAGACCGCTATCCGGTGTAGAGATATGAATCGCCTATTGACTGCTTTGTCCATTCAATAAGGTCCTTACTGCATGCTACCACCATTGCTTGGGTATTGAATTACTGAAAATGAAGCAATTCTCGATACCCCAAAGTTCCTTCCGGTCGTGCAATCACAAATCGCCGATTGCCATTCGCCATTTGCTTCGTCAATCTTTTTTTAAATAGCTATACTGTATATGAGCAAAATTATGTCAGTCTATCATTGTCATGACCTTGACCATTAATTCAAAAATTTTTACAGGACTGTTTCAATTATTATTGGAGTAATTGTCAACTATTTGTGTTTGTCTTAGCTCTCTTTAGCTGATAACCATTTGGTGGACATGAAAGGCATCTCACAAGCCCAAGGATTAAAAGTTCTTGATTTGAGTAACAACAGTATCATAAGTATTGAAGGTATGTTTAAAACATGCAGGGGCTGATTTTAGTGAAGGGTGCAAAGTCTGACCTGGCCCCACTCCCAAGACAACTTTATCATTCCAATTTTCTTCTCAACACTTTTCTAAAATATCCTCTGGCTCTGGTTCTGGCTCTGGAAGGTTCCCGATGTATATAACACTGGACAACTCCTCTAAAGGATAATGCTGGATCCTCCCCTGTTAGTACCGTAGTTTAAATAAAATAAATCACTTTATTTACATTGTATATAGCATATATTGTACCACAGACTACTTGTTCATAGGACTTTACAAGGCTTAACACACAAATATATACAAATGAAAATAATGAAATGATACAAACGAAGTAATAAATATGAAATATGAAATAAACACAAATGCCTAAGAATCCCATCTAGTAGGAGGCAACCAGTAGGCTATATTACAAGCATGGTTGAGAAACTGAATCTGAACTAGGGGTTGCCCAGAACAAAATTAATTCAGCCTCAGCTAGTGGCCAGAGTGGGGACTCAAACTCGGGACCACCAGATTGCAAGACTGATGCTCTGACTACTTGATCATGTTACTTCCTCCATAACTGAACTTCTAAAATTCCTGCTGGGACCATGGTATGCCATTTTTGACAGTCGTATGGAAACTTCCCTTGAAGTTAGACTATGGTCAAAGCCCTAGGACTAAGCTCTATTTGACTTTTTTCAATATATATTTGTGATTGAAGGACTGACTTATTTGAGAAGCTTAGAGTGGTTGAACTTATCAGGGAACAGCATAAAGGTACCTGCCTGGAAGATCATTATTTATGTGAAAATGTGAAATTCATTGGCTTTATTAGAAATACATGATTGTAGTTAATGTAACACATTGGTTTGGTTCTCATTTCAGAGGATGCAAAATCTGGAGAAAAATATCAACCTTTATCATCTTGACTTGTCAGACAACAGGTAAAAAAAGAAAGTAAAAGAAAAGAAGAGAAATGAAAAAAAAAGAAAAAGGGAAGGGAAAGGGAAAGCCAAGGGCAATAAAACAAAAGACAAAGGGCAATCCAATACATGTACAGTGGTGCACATATTTAAGAAATTTGGCTAATCTGAGATGTATTTTTCAGCATTGTTAAAGTCTGCAATTTGAAAAATCTCACCAAGCTCAAGGTAATAATAACACTGCTAACTGAAGTAAATAATCATCATTTACCTCCATTTAGTGACCACCTCACTCTACATTATATAAGCAACCACTTTTTCAGGTTTTCCTTTTGTATTAAGCTTTGTTGACAGTCATGTACCCCCGGGGGGGACTCCTATATATAAGAGGACGGGGATGCTCGTCGGAAATTTTGAAAATGACCCCTAAAAGGTACTGGAGTGGGTGTGGCAACAATTGATTTCTACCCCTAAAAGGTACCAATTCAAAAACAATAATATAGAATTAAAGTAATGAAACACTTTGCTATCGATGTGGTTTGAAGATTGAATTCAGATCATCGAAATCGTCCCTTTCATGCTTATTTTAGGTAGTTTATTTACCCCAAAACAGTCCCTAAAAGGTACCAGCTATGTCTCTAGTAGTCCACTTAAGTCTGAGACACCCTAAAAGGTACCAGATTGCAGATTTTGACCCCTAAAAGGTACGACGAGCATCCCCGTCCATTTACGATCGGAGTCCCCCCGGGCATGTACCCTGGGTTGCACTTACATGCAGAGGCTGTCAACTAGTAGAAATATACCAGATGTGAAGGCTAATATACACTGGATTTAAGTCCATACTATATAAGATATAATTGCCGAGTATTATATTGATTATTTTGTTTAATTTTTTCCTAGACACTGCTTCTCCATAGCAACCTGATATCTTCACTCAAAAATATCACTGAAAATATCTATGAATCAAGTCTAGTTACTTTATCATTAGCAGAGAATGAAATCTCTGACTTGAATGAGGTGGGCATTGTACATTTAATGCAGTGCATTTTGTAGTTTAAAATAATTAATTGAAGGGAAGCAAGGGCTGCTAAGTGATGAGAGTGCTGGGCCCGGTTGTTTGAAAGCCAATTAACGCTAATCCGGGGTTAACTCTAAAGAAAACATTTGGAGTTAATCCTGGGTTAACGCTAATCCACTTTTGACTGGGCCCTGGACTGTCACCTCTGTGCTTACATGATGGGGCATTTATCCATTTGTTATCATGGTGACTTGAGTTTGTCATTTTGTTCACTACCTTTCTTCTTCAAGGGTTTTTCTTCTTGGTCCTCTGGTTTTCCTTTCTCAGTAAAACCAAACTTTATTAGTGAGCTGAGAGTTGTGTGCATGGAATATTCAAAAGCAGTGGTAGTGTACTGTGAGAGTGTGTTGTCAACCCCTTTAAGTGTGCTAGAACATGCTGGATGCTAAACAGTTACAGTATTTTTATTTATAAGTTTTATATAAATTTCTAGTTTTGTGATTCATGTTTGTGTTGTAGATCACCAATCTAAAGGTACTTTCATCACTGGAGCAATTGTCTATTGCTGGAAATCCCTGCCTTTTAGCTCTCTCTAGTGTCATGTATCCTTACAAATATAATATGGAAATTATTAATTGATTAATAAAATATTTATTAATCAATTAATTATTAATTCTTAGATGGGAGTCCATCCATTTCTTACAATCATGTACAAGAACACTTACCATCAATTCTATGTGCAGAATGATGGATGGGGGCATGGTTGGCTGAGCGGTGAGAGTGCCCAGCCATTCACCGCTGTGGTCTGGGTTTGAGTCCCAGCTTGGGCGCTGGATCATAAGTGAGTTGAGTTTGTTTGATATGTTGTTCTCTACCATGCCATGAGGGTTTTTTCTCCGGGTTCTCCAGTTTTTCCTCCCTCAGCAAAAATCAACATGTGAGTTGAGCATTGTATGTAAAATTATATTCAATGTAGAGGTAGTGAGTGTGAGATGAAAGACAGCTAGCTCAATGGAAGATGTATAGGGAAAGCTAAATTGGCTTCTGTCCATAAATAAAGACAGTTTGTTAGAATAAAACATAACAACATACAAGTCCCAGTCCTTTGCCAATGGCTGGGTATATAACACAGGTAGCCCAGTTCCTAAGATTCAGTATGGTCTAATTCTAATTCAGGAGCAGTCTGTCAGACAATTAATTGATTGTGTTGATGCCTTAACATTTTAAACAGGGGGTTTAACTACAGGCCATTCATGTTGTTTAACTGTCCAAAACTACGCAATCTTGATGCTCATCTTATCTCACAGACAGACAGGTTTGTTATTCATAGTGTATGCATACTAACTTACAGACAAAAGAGACCTTTAGATCTGATTACGTGCATAACTAAAAGCATGAGTTTTGTGTTGCACATGCTACTTTGTTGTTATAGCTGTGCTAGCAAAATTTCACCACACCCCTTTTTTTCTTTATTTTTTTCTTTATTTTCTCCGAGAGATGATCTACTCTCTCCAGAGACTTTTTTCTGTGAGAAAGAAAGCTGGAGCAACTTACAGAACTATAGTTTGTGAGGATGAGTTGCAGCAGGGCTTTCAAAATTATTTGAACTAGATGGTGAAGTTAATAAAGTAGGGGGCTGTGTCCATTAAAGGTCAAGTAAAATATTAATTATATATTATTTATATTAGTCGGCGGTTAACTGTGGAGCAACCACCGGAACTCCGGCAGCCGCTGGCTTATTTTGAAAGCCCTGTGCAGACTTTGCTTGATCCCTAAGTAAAGGCAAAAGGAGTACAATAAAATATGGAGTACAGTGCAGAGTATATTGTGTAAATGGCTTTTGTGTTGAATCAGACTCATATAAACCCTAGAACTTGTCTTTTTTTTAATATTGTCTGGTCAGACTTGAATGTGAAAGGTTAAAAAGTGAGGGACAACTTAAAGCATTCTCACCTGGGAGACACCTACAATTGGTGAAATATCTCACTCAAGCTACACCGGTCAGAAAGTCAAAGGTAATTTGTGCTTATTTAAAACTATGCATGACCTCCTGAATTCTTGAACCAATTTTCATTTCCCTTGAAGGTTCAAGAAATCGGAATTCTGAGTACTATACTTTTCTGTGTGCTTCTTGTCTTTAATTTCATATTATGTGAGAAAAACTGCAGTGATCTTGTCAGTGCCGTGATGCCCTAAAAATTAGAAATTAAAAGTTAGAAATTGAAGGGATTCTTGCCAAAACAGATTAAGTGATGTCTGATCGAACTTTAAGTTCTCCTGAAAAATCTTTCAATTCCCAAGGAGAATCCAGGAATTGATCAAAGGCCACTTATTCCATTTTTGCATTGATGCCTTCAATTCTTACTGTGATTGCACTGCATCAGTGCCATTTAAGAACTGCTCAGTAACTTTCCTTCCTCAGACCCCTACACCAACCATCGACAGCATTTCCTCTAACACCCAAGCTGACAGATGGTCTGAGCCTGTACTGGACGACAAACCATCAACTGAGGATAGGGATTTGGCAGTGGAAGATGTTACAGAGTCTGGTAAGCCCTATTTATGATGACAGAATTTTGAATCAGGGACCAAAGAGGGGAGGGGGAAGGGGCTTGTGCAAAAAAATGAAGCCTTTCATCATTTAAGGTGCTGTTACTTGATGCAATATTTTCCGCAACTTGTCTTGCATTGCACGACAAGTTACATGAACCATTGCAGAAGTGTTACAAGGTGCAACACCAAAAACGTTGCTGCAATTGTTTTTTCACAATGATTTTATGTGATGCAGAGTATGGCACAACTAGCAAAATAAGCATAAGAAAATGGAAAGTTCTTATGCTTATTCTTATGTCTATCCTTATGTTGCCATGTCAACCAGGCCTGAGCTTCCTTTGTGGTCGATGTAAATGATTGTAATGTTGAAATTTAATGGGATATTAATGATTAGTATCTACTTCCACTTCTAGAGTTTGCAGATGACCAGCTGCTTGTTTCAGAGTCATGCTACTTGCCCATCACTGTCTCTTCTATAATGTCAGCTCCTGGAGAACATGATAGTGGTAAAATTTTATTTTTTTGTGAAAGAAAAAACTTCTTTTTCTAATAAAACCATTGTAATTTTTTCTTTTTTCAAATCATTGCAGATAACTTGGAAGACTGGTATACTGCAGATGCACATAGGACAAGTCGAAGTGTTGCCCCTAGCAACCAAGAAAGCTATCATGAACATGATGTCATGCCAGATGAACGGAATGTTGGGAACTCTGTGGGTAGAGTCCCGGATGAGGAGAAGAATGAAAATCAACCAACAAACGCTGAAGGTTGGTGAGCTTTTTTACTTGGTGTGCTGGTCTAGAGAAGATTGAGTCTGAGTGTGTAAAACGGCACCGCACGGTCACGGCACGGTTTCGGCAGGATTTTCAAATGTTGTTATAGACATCACGGCACTGATACGGTCACGGTACGGTTTCGGCAGGATTTTCAAATGTTGTTATAGACATCACGGCACTGATACGGTCACGGCACGGTTACGGCAGGATTTTCAAATCGGCACGGCACAGCGCGGTCCATTTCACAATCATACGAAATCTGCTCTATCCATCAAGTACCAAGGATGGTTATTTATGGATGCTGATAATAATGATGATGATGATGGTGGTGGTAATGATGCTGATTATCCCAGGTTTGAGAACTGATTACAACTATTCTTTTAGGAATTACTTATGAAAGCAAATGTTTTACTATCAGTCGGAACGGGAGAGGGAGGGGGGAAGGATGGTTACAAGAAGGGGATCCAGAACCCCGGAAATCTACCCCTGGAAGTTGACGACGACGGCGGCGTCGATGATGATGATGATGGATGGTGATGATAATGATGATGATGATGATGATGATGATGATGATGATGATGATGATGATGATGATGATGATGATGATGATGATGATAATGATGATGATGATGATGATGATGGTGATGATAATGATGATGATGATGATGATGATGATGATTGCTCAGTTATATCTTGTCATACAGTTGTTCCTGGAAAATACCAAGAAGACGCTGACACACCACTTACCGAAGAAGAAGCCCTCAACCTTATTCACTTGGCAGCCACCATCATTCAGTCTCATGTACGAGGATTCTTGGTACGCAGGAAACTCTATTTTTATGAATATCGACACAAGAATCAATCAGCCGCGTTAATACAAGCTGTTTGGTAAGATTTCCTCGGCGCAATAAAAGTGAATGGATGGATAAATGAATGAACAGATGGATGGGTGGATAAATTAAGGTGGCCCGTTGATTTGTTTGTCGGATCGACATCACAAATTAACAGGCAGCGCAAATTTGTATCGCAACTTCTAAGGACTAAATTGGCGCAATAAATACTGTATGTAGTCCTCTATGACTTTATACTGGATTAATGAAATAGGAAAAAAATGTCATCTTACATTTTTGGGTTTATGACCAATTTTTCTCAAAAAGCCATTTTTAAAGATCGTCTGATATCTCGAAATGTTTGACCCAAATCGCAGAAAAATAATTATCGGTGCAAATTTCTCAGAAATCGGACAAGCTTTTGATGTAAAAGGACTCGATTGAAATTCATGCTCGGTAAATAAATCAATAGGTACGGGCCACCTTAAATCTCAACGGACAAATAAATCAGAATGAAGTCATGGAGAGCAAAACTAAATAAACACGGTGCTGATTAGTCTTCCTCGCAGCCGTGTTTAGCCTCGTCACGCGGAAGCGTTGCGTGACGAGGCTAAACACGGCTGCGAGGGAGACTAGGTGCTGCTAATTCGAGACAATTTTCTGGGTTTTCTCGCGGGCGCAAGTTGACTTTGGTTCGTTTGTTTCTTAGGCGTGGGTACAGAACAAGAGCTTATAACATCAAAGTGATTACAATAAGGAATGAGATAAGAGCTCGTAGATTAACGGCACATGTAAACCACCTAGCAAGCCTTGTTGTACAGTAAGTACATCACTATACGAGTTTAGTCTTTATATTTGAGGCGCAAGGGTTGGTCACGACAGTTTAACGTCATCCGTGCATTTATTAGGGTACATACGCACCAAAAAATGGAATCTATTTGTTAACGCATAAATCAACTGCTCTATGCCACTCTTTACTTTGACCTTTGGAGACAAGGGAGTGAGGCTATGTAAAGGACCAGGAAACGATGTACCCTTTTCTGCAACATTGCGCGCAGCACAGTTGCACCGTGAGTCCATCCCTGCAATGTTGCGCACAACACAGTTGTACCGTGTGTCCATCCCTGCAATGTTGCGCACAACACAGTTGCACCGTGAGTCCACCCCTGCAATGTTGCGCACAACACAGTTGCACCGTGAGTCCACCCCTGCAATGTTGCGCACAACACAGTTGCACCGTGAGTCCATCCCTGCATTGCTGCGCGCAAGAGGTAGAAGTCGATCCTAAATCTGTAACTTTTGCGCGCAAATGTTGGAGGGTTGGACACACGTTGCCACTCTGTTGCATGCATCAAAGAAAACTTGCATCGTTAAACCGGGCCTTAAGTCCTCGAAAGTCTGAAAATCTAAAAATACTGTTTGTTCGTCTTGAGTAGATGCCAAGAGCGAGCGTCCAAAGACAAGCGTATCATGGCTAATGCCATTAAATGTTTGTGGAGCGAGCTGGAAAAACAAAATTCCAGATACGTGGCATGGCTAGAAAACCAACAGAATCGTGCGGCCTTGAAAATCCAGCGGTACTGGAAGGGCTACAAGGCCAGAAAGGCGTATCCTCACACTAAATCTACCAGCGTGGCGTCTTACCAGTCTCTTGCAATGCTTTGCCAAAATTTGCAGAAACAGGTATTTTATGATTGTCTTAGTGTTTTAAGAAATATTAGTGAACTAAATGCCTTTAATGTTTTTCTTGTTAACCCAGGTTGACATTTTGAGGAAAGACATGGAGGAGCTTAAAATAGGTACGCATAGTGATTATGGTGCGTTTCACCTAACTTTTGACGAGTGGGTTCCGAAGTTCGTTCGGAAGTTCCAAAGTTCAAGTCGTACTTCGGAAGTCCACAGTGCACTTCGTTGGCGAACGTTGAATTCGCTTACCACGCAAATTCGGAAATTCGTTAGAATCGAGTTTCTTGATTCAAGCTGACCATGGAAGACTCCGTTCTGATGATCAAATTGTAGGGGCGGATTTAAGGGAGGGGTGCAGGGGGTGTGCACGCCCTCCTGAGACGACATTGAGTCCTGTTTTCTAAATATTTTTCCAAAATATCCTCCTGGCAGTTTCCAATTTATATGATGGTGCACCCCTTCCTGAAGACGGTGCACCCCCTCCTGAAGATAATCCTGGATCCGCCCTTGAATTGCAAACTACTTTAGTCAAAGTACTGCTCTGTTTTGTGATGAAATTCATTCTCAGTGCAAACCCGGATTCTAAAGTATTTCCAAATTTACGTGGGAAGTAAGTTCGAAGTTCGTTGTGAACTTTCGAAGTACGACTTGCATTCCGGAAATTCCGAACAAGTTTCGGAACTCTCCGAATAAACTCGGAACCCGCTCGTCAAAAGTTATGTGAGACGCACCGTAATCTACAGACTGAACCCCAAAACTTCCTTTCTACTCTCTCTACTACAGAAAAGTCAAATCGCGATGAGAAAAGCTCTGCCGAGGAACAAACAGATTCTAGCAAAGACGACCTCTCTCAACGATCTATCCCAGCCATACGCGTCATTCGTCCTTCCGTTTGCATTCTACCAGAACTAAAACTCGACGAATCAACAAAGGAACATCTCAAAAAGCGGGAAGACTTGGAATCTGTTTTAAATGACGTCGATGTAGAAATTGAGCCGTTAGACATCGGACAATATGAGGATAATGATCAAGACGTTTGCAACACAACTTTTGATGTTGAAACTTCGACGTTTGGACCCAAGACGAACAACAAAGAGGCTAAAGTGGTTTGTGATTTAGAAAACAATGAAGACGATTTTACTGAAAACTTCGATGCGTATTCAAAGGATTTTGTTAAAAGCAAACCACTATCAGAAGACACACAGCAAAAAGTTGACGCAGAGAAAGAGGAATGTTTCGAAAATTCGCCTTCTCTTGACGAACAAGATACGGGTCCAGAAAATAATAAAGCAGAGTCTGAGAAGCCAAAAGAACCTGACCCTACCCCTGCTAAGGAAGGTTTGCCTAAAAATGAAGACGAACTGGAGCCCTCTAGTAGTTATGAATCGGAAGGCAACGAAGAACTTGCAAGTACAGTTAAAAAAGTTGAAATTGCTCCGTCAAATGATAGTCTTCCAGACAACTGTATTGACACTACAGAAGAACATAAAGATGTATCCGAGGTACAGGCTGATGGTGACGTAACACCCGACATTATTGGTAGTAGTAACGCTGATGACGTTACCAAAGACGATTTCGTGACCCTTGGACGGGAGGTGGCCGTAACTCCAGACGATCAGGGTGAGAAAAGAGATTCCATTTCTAAACAAAAAGAAGGGGATAACGACTTCAGCGAGACAACTTCGCCTTCCATCCAAGCAGATGTCTCCTCGAGTAGCGATACATCATTATCTGATTCGTCTTTTTCACCTTCTAAAACTGGCAGCAGTTCCGGCCGTAAAAAGAAAAAGTTACTTCTTAGGAGTACTACATCCACTGAAATCATGCCTCGATTACGGGCGCTGCATTCGTCGCCCTCGTTGGACGCGCAGCAACTGAGTTCGTCACTAAACTTTGACACTCGGCTCAGCCAGAGATCTGCTTCGCTCTTACGCGAACTGAGGACAGAAATCGCAAGTTTGACGGTTCGACAGCTGTCAGATACAGACTACTTTGATGGTCAAAACAGCGAGGAAAAGAGCGCAGATTCGACTGAGAACTTAACGAAGAACCAAACGAACGAACAAGAATCTAACTATCCCACTTCTGACACCTTTGGGTCTAGTTCTCTCATCCCGCGGGATGAACCCGAGACTCGGGATGATTGTAAACCAGAAGTGGCTTTAAGTGGAGAAGAACCTGTTGGAGGGGATATGGACAAAAGTAGTGAAAGCCAAGAGAAAGAGCAAGGAACTCCAGAGTTTGAAACTAAAATTGATAAAGAGAATGCATTAGAAGATCATGCCAAAGTTGAAGAGAACTCACAGCCATCTACACGACAAACATCATTCACTCTTCCTGCATTTGAGGACGTTGAAGCATCATTGTCAATGGAAGACTTTATGGATGATAGTTTAGATGAACATAGTGACGATTTGTAGCTGTTGATTGAAAACTCCAGGGGTGGTGGGACTCTCATATATTTTAGATGGGGATGATTGTCAGAAATTTAAATTCTTACCCTAAAAGATGCCAAAAATGGGCATTGCTACCCCTAAATACCAAAAATCGATGTGGCTTGATTTTTTACCCCTAAAAGGTTACAATAAACACACTCAAGATTTCTTCAAATAATGGTGCCCTTAAGAAAATTTCCAACAGTTCAGCCTGATTGTTTGAAATCTCTCCCAAGGTACCAATTTCTGTAAGTACCAATTTTTGATTTCGACCCAGCCCAAAAGGTATATCTTCCCCATCCAAAATAAATAAGACTCACCTCTCTCATGGTTGCATTAACCCCCTGCCCCCCCCCCCCCCCTTCATTTTGAACACTCAAGAAAATGCTTATTTTCAAAGCATCAAATCAAGATTAATGAATTATTGAAACGTGTAACAAAATGCAAGGTAATCAGGGAAATCGTTTGTGTCCAAGATGGAGATTGCTGTTTAATCTACAAGGTTTTCGATGTTTTGTATGTTGTACAAATTCATTGTATTTAGAAGAAAAATCTTGTAGTTTTGTATATTATAAATAATGGACATTTAGCATCCAAATATTGGAAAGTAAGATGAAAATAAAGATATATACATTTTCAGAAAATTTGAAAGTGTTCATCTTATTTAGTTTGTTGAAGTTGTTGAAGGGGGGGGGGGGGGGGGGGGGGCGTTAGCACTATCCCTAGGTTGAGTCTGAAGGTTAGCACTCACCCATCTTCAAGCAACCACACCCAGATCCCCTCCCCTGACCCTACTTGCAGGCTAACACAGAAATGAAGCAAAACAATCAGTAATTGAGAAGCAAATTTATTGAGTTAAAGCTGTACAGCAGAATTATCGTTTGCCTCCAACGCGAGCCTTTTGGGATGCCACTTGTTTGACAGCTTTCTGTTGTTTTTGTCGAAGAGCAGTTTGTTGCTGTGACTAGTTTATAAGAAAAACTAACATTAGAATCTACACACTACTATAGTCCATGCAAACAGTTAAAATTGCTTGGGGGTCTTTGAATACAAAGTAAAAGCAAATCACAGTACAATCATGCCATATCTAGCTCGGTTATCTTGAACAAAAACCCTTGGAGCTCCTTTTCTATTATCAACCCCCATGATCTTGAGTAGGTCTAAGTTAAGCTTGGTAGTTCAAGATAGAGGAGTTCTACTGTAATATCTGATCATACACTGTGTCCACATTAAACTGGAAAAATTTGAAAGCATCTTTTTGTTACAGATAGGCCAGAGCTCTTCCACACTTGTTTAAGAAATTGCTGTTTCAGAGTGGTCAATGAAAAGGGAGGAAAAAAGGATGTTTCCAGGTAATTGGGAATAGTGTGATTATATCATTAAAGTTCATCACTTTTTAACAAAAACTTGTCTCCAATCATACTAACCTTGACTGTCTTTTTCTGTTGTTCCTTGGCTCTTTGCTTCTCCTTTGCTGCTCTAAATGCCAGAAGAATAACAGTAGTATTAACTAAAATTATAATATGAATGGCATCTTATACAGGGTACATTATAGAAGTAGACCTTTCCCCTAATCTAAACCCTTGGGGATGCTGGCTAATAATTATTATTATAGCCAATTATTGGCTCAAGATTTTCTCAGATTGTATTAGTCATCACTGAGTTGACCTCAAACAATGTAGGTAGAAAAGATCATCATTGAAAACCTGGCCAACGTATAATGTAACAAATATTACCAATAGTGCACAGATTTAAGCAATAAAATTTTAATGTTCAAGTTTACATTGTGGCTATAAATGCCACTAAAGGCCCGGTAAAATCGTGCAACTTGTCACTCAATGTTGCTTTCTAAGTTGCAGAGCAAATGTTGCTCATATTACCACCCCACTCGCAACAAATTTTCTTTGTTGCATGAAGTAGAAGCACTGTCTACTTTTTGCAACAAAGAAAATTTGTTGCGCGCGGGGTGGTAATATGAGCAACATTTGCTCTGCAACTTGCAATGTGACAATGTTGCGCAACAAGTTGCACGATTTTGTTGCTCGTATTTCCGGGCCTTAAGTCAAGCAGTGCATCTCCAAATGACTAATAATGTGCAACTAGCTGTCTTCCACTAACGGACATCTCCCATAAGCAGACAGCAACCCTCGTTCCCTTCTCCTAACAAACTATATTTTTTTACATCTCCAATAAGCAGACACCTACTGCAACCAGACACCAATTGCTGGTCCCAAGGGTGTATGCTTATGGGAGGTTTAACTCACAAGCTTGCGCTTAGGAAAACACATTTCAGCAGCAAAGAGCAAGCCCAAAACTGACCACTTTTAAGGTGCCGACGCTGTGTATTTCACCGTCATCCAATCATTTTATAGATCAGAGGTGAGACAATCCTCTGGATGATGGACAATCCCCATTAGATGATAGCCCAAATGAGAGTATCAAAGATGGTCATTCTTGGGTTTTGCACTGTAAATCAACTTCATCATACCTAATAGCTTGTTCTCGTTGAGCTTTTCTCATCTCAGGCTTCTGGTTTCTCTTGGCTAAGATATTCTCCATGGTCGTACCCTGGACAGATCTTTGGAACTTGACATTACGGCGAGTTCTCTTTTTAGATATCTCCTCTTGTGTACCCTTCTTGTGTTTACGTCGATAGAGTACTGTCCATGGGACCTTACGTGGGTTACGGCGCATAAGGAGTGCATTGCAGGATCTCTTGTTCAGAAAGTTGAAAACCTGGTGATAAAAATCACTATAAGTCTAATGCAAAATAACAATTAACATGACTATACAAGAGTGCAAAAGTTCCCCTTCATACAAAATCTGTTTATTCTCATCAATAACACTCATTTTGTACAATGGGGGCCTTTACAATATTATATATTGGTTGTAAGGAGCAAGGTTCAAGTGTGTTTAGAACAGAATAAATACCTTTCCATCAAGTCGTACATAACGCTTCCCGTGGCCTGGGTAGATTTTGTACCCGCTGTAGTTGCACAGCTCGAGCCTGATACAAAGTGTACATTAGTATGTTATGAGCAAATGTCTACAGTAAATTAAACTATACGCGACTAGATTTCAAATAAATGTTTAAGGATCACCCAAAAATACTAGTTTTGCAATCCCATGCAGCAAAGAAATATAACAATTGATTGCGAATAATTTTAATATTCTGAAAATAGCAGGCGAAGACACCATATTTTGAGTCTTTAGTAATTTCGAACGATTCAACACAAAAGCAATTTATCTTTCGAAATCCAATGGAATTTAAAAAATAACAACGCTAATGTAAGGAATATATATTGTTTTATATTTAAATTGAGTGTTTCGCCTCGATGGTATTTTATTTTGCAAAGGATTGAGACGGATTGGAAGCAAACTTACTTCATCTTGTCGAGATGTTATTCGGGTCGAAGAGAAAGACTCGCTACCACGCATGCTCCATTACAGCCCACGGTGCGCGTTGACTTGTGGGTAATATTCAAAATGGCGGATGTTATGGACGCTGCAAGAAAGCTTTGCGAAAAAGACTCCAAAACTGAGAGAGATTGCTTTGGAGAGCTTTTGCCATGTAGGAAGATTTCACCGCTTGAGCCATTCATTAAGCTGGAGGAGTATTTTATGCTGGAGCGAGACACGGGAAAGTGTGAGTACAAAAACTCATTTTCGCGGGAAATTATAACTACTTAAGCTTAATTTTAGTGAGAGCAATGAGGTCTTGAGTGGGTCTCCGTTACGTGCTTTATGTTTAATGTTAAGCTTTATGCACCTATCATTGTTAAGTCCAAAGTTCGGTGGCTGAGCATATGTGAGACGTTTGACTTTAGTGTGTTTACATGTATATGGGCCATTCCATTTTATATCCACACCCCCCCCCCATAGAAGACTTTTTCTGGGGGGTTCTAAAAGGTCGTTTCTAGGGGGGTTGTTGCGTCGGCGCCTTTGATCTTTTCGTATTTTTTTGGAATTTTGGATATTTTTCTGAGGGGGGCAGACAAAAGTGTAAAAATTTCTGAGGGGGTAGTTGTGTCAGCACTTTGATCTTTTTTTCTGAGGGGGTAAAAAACGAATTTCTGGGGGCTATTGTTGAATTATATCTTCTATGGGGGGGGTGTGGATATAAAATGGAATGGCCCTATCCTGTTGTGTTATGGCTATGTTGTTTAACAAATATATTCTCCTTTTCCCTATACATATAGATCTACTGTACATGGCTGCCATATACAGAGCCATATCAGATATCATAGCCTCAAGATCCAGCAATGATAAGTTGCCATTGAAGTGCTTTGTGCTGGGCCCAGGCCTTGGGAGGCTGGTTCAATATTGTATAGACTCAGCAAGTCAGCATGGGATACCTGTGTGTGTTCATGTAATGGAGGCCAACCCTATTGCTGTGGATTTTTTAATGAAATCATTTAAGAAAGAAATTGATGAAAAGGTAGATAATAATTATGACGACGCTGCTGCTGCTGATGATAATGGTAATAAAAGTGAAAACTGGGTATCTAATCTGTGTACAGGGGTTTCATTATCTTTTTGAATAAGCGTCTGAGTGATTGAAGTAGGCGCCTGTGTCCCCAATGGGGCCGTGAGACCACATTGTGCTAGGGGAGTCTGTAAGACACAAAATAACCGGCGGTAAGAGGTAAAATCGGTGGCACTATACTGCCGGTAGCCGCCTATTATTGAAACCCCTGGTGTAACTTCAGGTACAATCAACTTTCACCTCATAGATACTTTGCTATTATCCCTCTATATGACATCAATCAGTAATATACATACTTTGAAATTAGTTGACATTGAAATTGCACTTCAGCGACTTTGAACAAAAGTTTTGGGTTGAGGCTTTTGGGCAAGCTTCTGTATATTTCTTGTTCTTTTGGCCTGATAGCCTTGAATTGAAACCTTTGTCAATCTAGTTATTGGAGTATATCATCAATATTATTACAAACACTATAGCAAAAGTGACATCTGCTACTGCAGACTCACACTATCGGAACAACAATTTCAGTCCCTAGTACCTTTCAGGAATTAACTTGCTTGTTAAGTTTGATTTATTGTTACAATTTTCAGATTGTTGTCTTATATGAAGCTTCTACCTTTCATCCTGAACTGAGTAAAAGTGGCCTACCATTGGAACTACAGAAACACTGTGGAACATTTGATCTGATTGTATCAGGTAAGGCTGGTCTAATGTTCACATGCAGATACTATTACTGTATATAAGTTGTCATATCAATAAGTTTAAAATTTCAAAGTTTCCTTGAGATTGTTTTAAAGATGGAAATATAATTTTTACAAAGAAATCTATGTTGGATGTGAAGTATACATTGCTTTAAAGCAAGATGTTTTTGTTATCCAGAACTGCTGGGTTGTTTTGGAGATGATGAATTTTTACCTGAACTAACAGCAGCTTTGTACAAACTTTTTGCAAGACCAGAAAGTGGGGTAATGATTCCAGAAAACTGGACAAACTACATGGTGCCAGTGTTCTGTCCCAGTACTTATAACTACTTATATAATAATAACAAGTGCTTAAATGCTGGCTACACAATGGGACTTCCACAAGATTGTACTTTTTTATCCAACACTAAACCTACTTGGTTAGGAGATTGTAAGAAAGTGGAAAAAGAATATAGTTGCAAAGTTGATTTTTCACTAAATCCAAAACTTTGGGTTACTGCTTACTCTCTGGAAGATGGGAAGAACTTTGAAGAGAGCAGTTGCAAGATCAAATATAACAAGTCTGAGCCTTCTTATGATAGTATCTTAGCAGCCACAGAAATGAGCTTACATGGTGATAGGAGTGACTTGGTAACCATTGGTTGCCATAGTGATGAGAGTAGCTTGGCAACAGTAGGTGTGTGTTGCCATGGTGATAACAATAACTTAGCAATTGCAAGTGCAAGTTACCTTGGTGATGAAAGTAACTTAGCAACCATATCTAGGCAATCCAGTAGTTGTGGAAGTACAATTAACTTAAATGAAAACAGACAAACAGATTGTAACATTGCAAAACAAGAATTTATTGAAGATAAAATTGAACATGGAGATTGTGTGGGACACACAGACACTAAGTCCGAGACAGACGCCCACCTCCATGGCTTTATTGGCTACTTTACATCAACTTTATATAAAGATATAATGATTGACACTCGACACACTGGAAAAAACAGGAATTCGTTCCATTGGGAGTGCTTCTTTCTTCCTGTTTTGCAACCAATTGCTGTCGAACGATACACAAAAATTCAGCTAAACTTGACTAGAAAAACGTCTAAAGAGCTTAACGATTCAAATATGAGACTAAAGCTTTGGTACGAGTGGAAAATGGTAGTTGAAAATGGACGTTCTAATTGTAAAAATGGACCACAAAAGAGGGCGTGCCCTCCTGCTAAGAAAGTCAAAACTACATCCAATAGTAAATCTACTTCAACTTCACTTAACGTTGCTAAATGTAATACAAGAATTGAATTTGAAAATCCTAGTGAGGCGTTGCCCCAATGTTCTATAGAATATGGCATCTATGGTGAAATATCTAGTAAAAATGCGAAATATGTTCGTGAGTTTCCTCTTCAGAACAAGGACGGTGATGATGACGCCGTGTTTTTGTCGTGGGCAATTAAAGACTTTGTCTAGAATCCATCGAATTTCTAACTGTTTTTCTTCTTGTCTGTAAGACCTTGTCAATCAAATCGCAGGTCGTTCACATTACAGTAAAACCCATAAAGCGATGACTGATGTAAAACGAACCATTTCTTCACTCCATCAAACAACTGCAATGCATAGTTAACCACACAACGAATTTCAGTAAAGGCAAATCTCTTTTTACAGTCTCTGGTTTCTTCTATTCGAGTCTGTAGCCAGTCACCACTATAAAGTATGCAACCTTGTGACTTAATTTATATACGCTTTTTAAGGCGTGGTAATACATGCAACAAAACCAACTTCTCTTTCTACTCCGTGTGTAACAAACTTCTTTGTAGCACGAATTGGAAGCCCTCTCTGTTCTTTGCAGCACCAAAAGATTGTTGCGTGCTTGCTAATACTGTAGTGAACTTCAGATTTGACGACGAGGACGAGATTGAGTACGAGTACGAGTTTTTAAATTGATCTTGTGTGGGATGTTGATACCGAATCATAGCCAATTTTCCATTTCTTACAATTAATGTTTCAATCTATGTATAGGACTACAGTTCAGTATCAACAACTCACGCAAGGCCAATTTCAAAACTCGTACTCGTACTCAATCTCGTACTCGTTGTCACATCTGAAGTTCGCTACTAGTGGTAATACGAGTTACATTTCCATACCGCGTGAAAAGTTGCACGCTTTTGTTTTCCGTATTACCGTAGCCTGCCTCACATCTAGACAAAACTCTCAAAGTCTATCTGCGTAAAAGCAACACGGATCTAACCATCTTTCTGATTTCGAAAAATAACTTGTGATTGGCTTATATAACGCTGCTTGCCATTGTATATTTACTTAGAACCAGACGCTCACACCCAACAAGAAACAGCGTTAGAACGACCTTCATAATTGAGCCAATCACAAGCGTCTTTTTAAAACCAGAAAGAACGTGGGGGGGGGGGGGGGGGCTGTTAAGCAGACGGAGTAAATGAGAGTTTTATATGACGCAGGATATGCTTGTCTTTCCTAAAACCTGTGAAATAAAGACTACATCGAGTATGTGTATGCTTGCTTGTGCTTAAACTAAGCAGAACGACACGGGTGAAAAACGCACTGCGCATGCTTGAAAATTTGGCGGGAATTCATGGACGCGTTCGTGTTTACAAATTAAAGTACCGTCCATTCAACTGTCGTGTATTATGCGAATTTCTCGTGTATTATTTAACCACGGAAAGAGAACAACTAAAGCGATGTTTTAGGAAAAAATAAGCACTAACTTTTCACGGACAGCCTTAACTTTCAAGATTTACTAAATCTCAATGGTTATATTTACAACTTTCGTGTATGCGCAATCGTTTTTCACCCGCGTCAAACGGAACAACTTCGGCATCGATTCCGCAAGTATAAGTTCTTTTGTTGGAACACTCTTTGCATTGAGAGTGACTTCAAATTGCAATATAGGTTCTAGTATTATTTATATAGAGTTTACGGGGTACTCTGTTGGGGGGCTTAATTTCTGATGCAGTTATATGCATTCAACGCTTTCTAACATCATGGCTTGATTGCTTGGAGTTTTCTCATTAAAATACACAAAAATTGGACGGCAATCCCTCTAAGTGCAGCTCTTACGATGGCAAAATTCCTCATCTCTCATCTTTTTTCACTTTAAAAATATCGCCGTATGCGGGGAGGCTTGCTTCTTACGTAAGTAATTGTGCCAATTATGTCCTTTTTGGTGCCTGTGGCGACCTCTTTCTTCGCTGTTGTCTTTGGTTTAGGGTTTAGCAAAAGTTTACAATCATCTGTAGGGTTTTTCACGCAGCTAACGTATTTTTTGACATGGTCTTCAAAGTAGCTCAATGGCGCAGTTCCTTGAGACAAAACCTGATAGTGAAAGTCCTTCAAGTTGAATTTTGATCCCAGTTCTTTCTCGGCATATGTGCGGATTTTCATAAGATGTTTACGGCCGATCATATATGATACTGCTTGCCCGGGGACACTTTGGTACCGGGTTATTTCTTTAGTGATCTGATCCCCGGTAGTCCAGGTGTATTTTTCAAACATTTTGATTGCTTCGGCTCGTGTCATGTTTCTGTAGTGAAGGCCGCTGTCGACAATGAGGCGAAGAGCCCTCCAAATCTAAGTAGAAAAATAATAATTAATAAGATGGAATATAATTAATTTAATGTTTCATTGATGAGTAGTTTCCGCAAATTAATCTGAGCATGTCCGAAAAATTGGCGGGAAAACTTCTGACGCGTCTGCTCGTTTCGGAAAATCTTTCACAACATTCTCGCAATCAAATCACTTTCAAAGAATTAAGAGATCGCGGTTCTGCGCATGTTCAAAAAATTGGCGGGAAAACTGACGCATCTGCTCGATCGGGTAAATCTTTTACAACATTTCCGCAATCAAGGCACTTTCAAGGAATTGAAGAAGATTTCGTAGTTCTGCGCATGTCCACAAAATTAGCGCGAAACTCCTGATGTGCACATCGCCTTAGTTTTATGCACATTCCTTTTTATTTGGCAAGTGAAGTATATCGCGCAAGTCAGCTATTTTCTGGCCGATTTTGCGTGCACGTACGTTTTCCTTCTTCGCAGTACCTACCTGCCATTTCAACATGCCATATTTATAGAATTGCTCGTTCTCGTATACATTAGTTTCGTTCGAAATCAAAGGGTTTTCAGCATATAGTCCCCAGCCTTCCACAAACGCCGTGAACGAGTCAATCGTAGCGGACTGGATCCATGCAACATTTCCTTCACAAGAATCCAAGAAATTTTCGATGTTTCCTTGATCCTAGAAAATGAATATAAAATGCTTATAATGAAATACAATGAAATATAAGCGTGAAGATGATGTTACACAACTTTTAGTGCAACATTCTTGCGACAACACGTTATTTGAACGAGCTTCAAAAACACACCATTGTTGACATCAATTTCTTGCAGGTAATCTGTACCTCCTCATAAGATGTCATCTAATTGGTTTGATAAAACAAAAGAATTGTTGTCATAGTCATTTTCAACAGTTTCTTTTGTTTAGATTCTCGGGTGGTCCACCAATTGGATGAAATCTTCCGAAAAGTGCAGGTCGCCCCATTTCTTGCAGCCATACAAGCCATGTTATACTACTCAAACTTTTAATGCAACAGCAGTGTTGCGCTTAACAGTTGTCTAGTGTAAATGATCATCACCTTGAGCGATGATAGTCTTGTCTTTGGCCCTTTACTTAGGGAACGTCCCTTGGTATATGTTTGCTTATTCTATATTTGAACTACGTAACGAGCGAAAAAAACTAAATAGTAATAATACGAAAAAAATTGAAATAGATATTTCATGGGCTTCCTGTGGTCAAGGCGCGGCCGCGCGTAAGCCCGCGAAATTTGGCGCATGCGCAGATATTTAACTGCAGTGTTGGCACAAGGTACCTGTAAGTGGTGTCCAGGCATAACCTCATGTGCGTTGACACTCCATTCTTCGTACTTTGGTCCAGGTCTTGCCATGAAAAAAGGTATATTATACGAAGCCGAGTGCGTGCATCTTTCGTCACTGCGCATGTAGCTCTGCGCACCACTTTCGGGGTTAAAATCCGGTTGAAGTTCCGCTGGACAGCTGGGCGTGGTTCTTTTGTTGCCAGTGAAGTAGAACATGTTGACGACTTTGCCGTCTAGTTTGGCCATTGTCTGAAAACATAATCTCACTATTACAAACTAGATATATGAATATAGCTAATATATAACCATTTTCTGTATCTATACATGCACCGTACAAGTGTAGCAGTTTGTTAGGAGACGTGCTGGTAAATAAATCTCGATCCCAATAAATCCCAGTTCCATGGATTTTGGTCTCATGACTATTCATTCCATATTCAAAGCGTTCCTAGATTCCGGAATCCATTGCCCTGTGTTGCGTTTTTCTTGTGATAACAAATATATCGTGGTCACTATACCTGTCTTGCGTCCGCAAACCACTTGCGCATCGCTTTCCATCGAGTTGGACAATGTACCCTAGCCATTTCCATGGAGACGCATAGATTTTGTGCTTCCTTGCCTGACTCGTTCTTTGGTATAGAATTGTTGATATAGTACATGTCGGACTGGTTGATTCTTTTCGTGAATGCGTCTTTGGCTAACATGTCGTTCGTTTGTCCAGTAACTTTACGTGCTATCTCAATTGCCTTCAAAAGATGAAGAACACATTTTTTACTGGAAGGTTGAAAGGTCCTTCAAGGACCTTATTTTACGTCGGTAAGGCCGGCGGTGCAATGATTTTACCCCACGCCCCCTCTCTCCATCAGTGCTCCGTTTTAAGAGTATTTAAGCTGATTAAAGCTATACAGAAATTCGAAACGAGGATACGAGATCACTGGGAATCACTAATATTTAATGTCGGTAGTTCCTTCAGCTGAACGCTGGTCTCCCAGGAAGCCGACGGTGCGCTCTTTACACCCCCCTCTCTTTCCATCAGTGTGCTCCGTTTTAAGTGTATTTAAAGCCAATTAAAGCTACACGGAATGGAAAGAAGTCGAAACAAGGGTGTGAGGTGACGGGGAATCCAACTCGGACCTCTCGCTCGGGACGCCGCGCACTAATGAACTGAGCCACACTTGCCCCTGTAGGTCCTTTACCTTCCACCTTTTTTGTATCACTCTCTTTCAGCCCTTATTGTAGCGCGTTCCCTAACCCACCCCCTCCCCTCCGTCATGCATTGCTTCGTCACACGGCCATTCGTAACAGCAACGAGCTACAAGGATTGGAGGGGAATTGAGGCTGTTAACGATAACCGATGCGGCGGCTCCCACCAACTCAACGCAGGCTCATCAGTAACCTCTGTAGATCGACGCTCTTCTTGTCCGTCACACTCTTCCTTCGTGTCCGATTGGCGCTGTCAGTATTAAAATTGAGCAATAAAAAGTGTTATCCCTGCTATCAGGGACAACGCGCCTTTATGTAAACAGCCCCAGTGGGCGAGGTCATGACAACATTCGTCGGATTGTAAACCCCCTTCTTGCTTGCAAGGCCGCATGCTTGTCAACTTGATCACTCCTCGTCCTATAAGGCCTAGCTGGACACATCCCACGCCCATCCCCTTTAACTACCTTTTACTCCATGTCACTTCTACCCCCTTACGTACCTTTCCTTCACGTAACTTGGCGCTTGGCAACTTGATCTTGCCAATAACACCTACACCCACCCACACCTATTCCCCGAAAGTACCTTCTAACCAGCGTGCAAGGGTGTCATGATCACTCCTCGTCCAATAAGACCTACACCCGACCACACCTATTCCCCCTAACTACCTTCCACCCCTTACGTACCTGTGGATATAATTGATTAAGTTCTTCAAGTCCCATGTCGTAGACTTCTTTTGGAGTCATTTCGTTGGTAGTAAAGAACGACATAATGTACTCGTAGGCCTTAGAGCCATTTAGTTTCTCTCCTGTTGGTAGCTTGCCTGTGGTTTGTTGAGTTATGTCGGGTGTTCCATTGACGTAGACGAAGGGCAGGGGCAGTGTGGAGAAACCGCTGGACACTGTACTAGGGACACAGTGTGTTTTGTATTCAAACTTTAGATATCTGGAATAGAAATATTTATTGTTAACGGTATCGTTAGCGTCGAGTTATCATTGTCGTTGTTAGTAGTTACTGTTATTAATTGTTATTGTTATTGACTTTGTCATTATTTTCGTTATTGTTTTTGCTATTGTCATTTTCATTAGTGTCGAGTTATCATTGTCGTTGTTAGTAGTTACTGTTATTGATAGTTATTGTTATTGACTTTGTCATTATTTTCGTTATTGTTTTTGCTATTGTCATTTTCATTGTTCAGTTGTCTTGTAATGTTCTTAAAGTGCGGTAATACGAGCAACAAAATCATGCAACATTTCGCGCAACATTGTTGCGTTGTTTAATTGCAGAGTAAATGTTTCTCGATTTACTACCCTGCGCGTAATGAATTTTCTTTGTTGCACGAAGTAGAAGCGCTTCCTACTTTTTGCAACAAAGAAAATTTGTTGCGCGCAGGGTTGTAATACGAGCAACATTTGCTCTGAAACTCGCGCATTCGTTTTGTAGTGACGAATATATATGTACATGTACTATGAACCTACTTGAATAATCTATCAATCGGTCTACCCAAGTATTGCAGTACAAACTCGCGTAATGATTCATTAACGGGTTTGCCGTATTTTTGCCTCCATAACATAAGCTGCTTAATGTCGTCTTGCATCTTTGATAGAAACTTCTTATCCAATATAGACATGACCATATATTCTTCGAAAATACCTGAAAATGAAGCGCAGAATAATCTTCTTTGGGTGTGTTTACGCAGGCGATTATAGCCCTAGACCGGAAATCACAAGTGTAAACACACCATTAAGGACAATCGCAGAAAACCGGCTGCGCATGCGCGAGTTTTCGCGGGCTTATGCGCGTCCTGACCACAGGAATCCCAAGCAATATCTTTCAAATTTTTATCAATAGTTTTTTTTTCGTATCATATCTTTCAGCTTAATTCTAAGCATAATAATTGGAGCAAACAGGAAAGTATTTGGTGCAAAAGGCAGGCGATAGAATACACTACAACATCCTCAAACTGATATTTTGGAGACCAACTGTGGCTTCTGTGGCTTAGTTTTCGCCGGCAAAGTACACGACCGAATGTTTTCATCCGGGGATTCGTTTCATAAGTCGCGCATGTGTGGTGCATTTTGACGCAATGTTTCCTTAGGGAGGACGATGATTGGTCATCGAAATAATGGCGTTGTACCACTATCATTTAGCTGACCAATTAAAATACAAGACATTGAAATTTCCTCTGGAAGTTTTGCTGATTAGCAGCTGATACCCTCAGTGAGACTGGACAAAAATATACGATCCGCTATTAATAAAATTACGAAACAAATTTATAGAGACCGTTATTTTCCTTTAATTTCTGAGACGTCCAGAACCTGAAATTTACCGTGAAAATCGAGATTCGGTACGCATTGTATAAACACCAAGATTTCGAGACGATCTGCAAGACTCAATTTGGTCCTCGATGAGCTCAGTTAACGGAGTCGCGCCCTGTAGTTGAGGAGGTGTTTGTTATCTCTTCTCACTGAGTAGTTAAAGCTAAAGTGAATAAAAAATAGAATCCTAAAGACGACTCGATTTATCATCCTTGAATGCATACAATTCTCAATATTCACTCACCCTTTTCGCCTTTTCTGAACACCTCCGGGTAGTTAGTGCCAAGGGCGTACAGCCCAGACTTGCAACTTTCTTCCGGAGGAACCATCCCCGCTTTAACTCCAAGTTTAAGATTCTCAATATATCTCGCAAACGTGTTGTTCAAATCGATCAATTTACTTCTAAACAACTCCATTCCTTCTACGGTTGACGGTTGAAAGTGATGAAGATTGCCTGAGACTTCATAGCTAACCCAACATATAGGTTTGTAACAAAATTGATCGGGTCCCATCATCCAGTCGCCTGTATAATAGTTACTGTCATATCCAGTAATCGCCATGCCGTACTTTAAGAAGAATTTCATTTGAGAAAAAGCCTTTTTCTCGCGCTGTTTTAGTTTATGAATGTCAAATTTCATGTTTGACATTTCTTGGTAAAGTTTTCTAGAAACGTCTGTTGTTTGCTTGATTTTTTCAGGTGAATAATCCAAAGCTTTATAGCGTTTTCTGATCTCTTCTGCTGTAACGCCTTTTTTGCCGTATAACTGGTCCGGAAATTCTCGATAAAATGCGTCTTGAACCTTTTGGATCCGTCCGTCGAGTCCAATTCGTTTAGCTTCATCTGAATAACTACACGGGCTTGAGGTACTTGGGATGCTTGTTGACTTTTTGCCTCCATAAACAAAAAACACAACTCCAGCAATCAAAAATGCCAAACTTAGAACGCCAACAATTGCTGCAGCAATTAAAATCTTTTTCTTGGTCATTTTGGGAGCTTCAAGCCTAGAAACAGTAAATAAGTATGTATTCAGTACTAGTGTTTTTCAATAAAGCACCGCATTATTAGATGATTTAAATTTGATGTTTTTTTCAATTAGTATCAAGCCCCAGCGGGCTAGGTAAATCAAATGAATTCTTCGACTTGTTCGCCTCCGCAGGGCTTCCTATTTTGCCTAATAAAGCGGTATGGCGGCTATTTTGAGATAATCAGTAATAAAAGTATTAAGACTTTCAGTGACTTTGCTGCAAAATTACTGCAGGCTTTATAAATTTGTATAAAACAAATCAGTTTTGCTATACTTAGGGAAAACGGTTTTCAAATATAAACAATCTTTGATACTGTCGAAGTTTCAATAATTGATACGCTCAGCCACGATTTACAATCGCGAATTACAAACAGCAAAGTAATACTATTCTTCGAGAAGATATATTTTGCTTAAATGCCTCGTGTGATTTCACTAATTTGAAAATTCGCGAAAATTTTTCCGCAAATTTGCGGTTTCACAGTTAAATAGCCATCTAATTTAGCTAATAGCTCTCTTCGCTTACCCATAACTTCCAGACTTTTTCATGTCCTACAGTCAATTGGCTTCTTTCAGCCGATTTGTATATTGTCACTTTCGAATAAGGCCTCCCACTTTCAAATTTCTTGTCAACAATGTCAAGATATGCCTCAAAAAACGTAAAGTTCTTGAAGTCCATTTGAAAGCTCAAGTGTTTTCATACAGTTAATGAATTTATGACGCTCGACATGATATTTGATGAGGTTTTGTGAATGTTTATTTTTGGGGGTCAGCCGGAGATGACAGCCAATGATTATACATATGAACTCAGTTGAATCAAGAACAATTCAATGGGCGCTGTTTCGTTATTGTGCGCATGCGTGCATCGCCGGTTTGCGACTGAAAAGCTTTTGTAAAGGCGCTGTCACATGCTGGAACTTTTCTCTGAAACCTGCCTTAATCGCCGTTGCGAGACAAGTTTCACAACGCATTGCACCGTGTAACGTCGGTAAGCATGGTCATTTAGGTGAAACTTTCCCCGGGTCGGTTTCACGAAGATGGTTTCACGAAAAGTAGAACTACTTTCTACTCTTGCAACAGAAACGTGTGTCGCGAACAAGTTTCAGGACGAAATTTCAGCGTGTAACACTCTTATGAAACTCGTCTCGCATCGACGATCGACACAAGTTTCAGATAAAAGTTTCAGCGTGTAACAGTGTTCAGTCTTTCTATGTGTTTTTCTATCTTTCCTCCTGGTCGTTTCATTGCTTTATTTCAATTATTCCCTTGAGAATAAAAAACTAAAGAAACCGTTGCCAAGTTGGATTCATCCAAGATGGCTGCCGTGACGTCATTCCCGACCCAGCAATAAAATTGTTAGCTTGATTATATTACATATCTTCTTTGACTTTGTCATTTTGTAGCTAGAATTAACAATATAATCCATGGATTAGTGTTGATATGAAACCTCTAGTTTTTGTTTACTTATGCTTAATTAATAAAACATCTCCAACCGTGAGTATCGCGGGCGCCGTCATCAGCGGCGTCTATCGCGGGCGCATAAAACCGGCTCGACAGCTTATGAAACTAAATACTAGAGTTTGAGCCATTAACTTCAAATTTAACTCAACATGCAGTATATGTTTCACCTGATAAAAGCACTCGATTTCTAGCTGCAATTATTGCCAAAATTTGTTGACACGATAGCATTTTGAACACTTCTTTGGGTATCTAACCATTTTTCATGTTTGCAGTCCCCCACACCCCTTTACAATGTTGTGGTTTCTAGGGTAACCAGGAGAGTGCGTTAAGCGGTTCAGACGTCGCTGGTGTCATGTTTTCTAACCCAGCATTGATTTAGGGGTGCAGGGACAAGAGAGAAAGTTTGGTCATTGATTACGCATGGATTATAAACACTATTCATGCCAACAATTTTGGTAACGATTGTGGCTATCATAGATCATGTTTTGAACAACGCATGGCGCGGTTACTCAGATCTATGTACCCATGGGATCAAGTACAAACCTAAAAGGCTATAAACTAACAAATACCGACAAGCGTTTTAAGTTTCCAAATTTTCAATTTAAAATAATATCCTTTAGGGTTACTTAACTTTAATGCAAACTGCGCATTGTGGATGCAAAATGGGATCTATCGGTTTCGAACAAAGCATGGCGCGGTTACTCAGATCTATGTACCCATGGGATCAAGTACAAACCTAAATGGCTATAAACTAACAAATACCGACAAGCGTTTTAAGTTTCCAAATTTTCAATTTAAGATAATATCCTTAAGGGTTACTTAACTTTAATGCAAACTGAGCATTGTGGAAGCAAAATGGGAGACATAAATGCATCGATGTTTGAGTCTTCGTGTTGGCCATTGGCTCAAAACGGTCGATGCTTAGAAAAACTTTGGTACAAAAGCCGGAATGGTGATTCCGGTTGCGAAAAGCCGCTAGCGCTATACGTTTAAAACGTTCATTAGTATTTAGTAGCTGAATTTATAGGATAATTTCATCTTATCCACTGGATAATAAGGATTTATCAAACGAATAGCAACAAAATTAAACGTCGCATGTTGGATCTATTAAGGAATGAAATGCACTTCCTAAAGGCATTGTTAATTCAAATTCGTTCCGTGATTGAATTTGTAGGATAAGGCAATAATTTTATCCATTGGATAAAATTTCCAAACGAATAGTATGTCTCATATCTGCATGTGCAATCGGATGGATCCTAGAAGGCAAACACGAATTGGTCATCTTAAATAAAGACAGAGAGTTAAGTTTGTACTGTTTTTGTCAAGCTTGTCAGACAACATGGCGGATTTTTTTGTACCATGTAACTTATTGATATAATTCGTTAAGTGTATCCTGTTCATAAAATGATTATTGACGCGCTTTGTTTACTTGTTTATCTCTGTATCTTTCATTCTGATTAACTGTGCCGTAACGAAAAACTGTAAAATGTTACTGTTGTCATATTACGCCGGCAAGACGCATGTATTTTTGACATCAAAATGGAGATAAAAATGTCATCGTTGAAGAAATGGCTTTTGACAAACAGCTTTTTTCTGATACATGCATAATTTTGGTATTTACTTTAACGATAAAAATGTAAGCATTTTTGGCGCCAAAATAAATATTGTCAAGTGCGCGCGCGCGTCGCCAAATTATTTGCATGTTATAATTGGCTGATTTGAACAGTGTCGAAAAGTGTCAATTTCCCGCCATACCGGACGCTTGGCGTCAAAAATCCTTAAAAACAAAGATAGATATCCAAGATGACAAACCTTAATGGCATTTTAATCAGTGATCTGATCATGAAACGATTTTTTTTTCTTCTGTCTGTTTAATATCTCACTTCTGACAGGAGCCGTAAATAGATTTTCGAAAATGCAAAACCAACACCGAAATGAATGACCAAGAAAAAAAAGTTGAAGAGAAGCCTAGAGAAAATTAAAACTCAAGTAAAAAGGATTTCTATAATGGGGTTTTAAAATGATCTTTCCCTATAACTTCGATAACAGATATTTTTCTTATACATCCGACCCTTTTATGTGATTTAATGGACTGCTCTCCGGAATTGGTTTCGTCGCATCTTTTTTATTCTCACTCTTGGAGTATCATTATTGCAATTTATTAATGCCGTATATCTAAATTTTCGGCAAATTCAATTATATAATTCAAAAAATAACTAAAATAATGGATCATAAATCTTAATATTACCCAATTAAGTAGCTTCAGTTCGCCGTTTGCGGCCAGTGGAATCGCTTTTGCCCCCGGATACAAACACCAAAACAGCGCGTTTATTTATCTCCCCATGGGTGCAGATTCACAGCCTTTCTCGATATTCACGTTAACTATAGCTAGTGAAAAAAAATCACAAAAAGATCAAAATAATTGATTTTCAAATATTAATAAAATTCAATCGGGTCAAAGGCTTTTTAGTTTTCGTTTTTTTTAAAATTTAATATATTCTAAAACAAAGACATTTGTTCGTATTTCTTCTGCGGTCAATATTTTAAATGAGGTAAATAAGCTTTATTTTGAGAAATCTATGAACATACAAACCTGTTCGACAAAAACCGGGCTAAGATTTCTCTAAATTAATCTACAATCAGTTTTTCAAATATCTATTTCCATTACAGTATCCTAAGATGTTAAGATTACAATCTTTGCTCCGTAATAAGCACTATAATTCGTCAGTTTTTGTTCAGAAAGTTGTTCTTTAAGATAACTGTAATACAATAATTTTCTATTATTTTGAGGCAGCAGTGAGAGCTTAATCCATTTTGAATGAGAGAGATCGAAATCCAAAAATACTTTTGGCAAAAATATCCTTTGTTTTCCCATTCTGCATTAAAAAATAAATGAATAAAAAAACAGAATTTGAATTTTTGAACATGAAATGTCACTGGCTAAAACTTGCTCAATCCAAGCCAAACTAAGAGCTTTGGCAAGGAATATTTATTGCTTATCTAACTGCTCATTTGACTGCCGCAAGCAAAATGAGTCTTAAAGCATAATAAAGCAAAGTTGAAATTATTTAAGCTAGATGTGTTTACCTCTCAAACGTAACACCTGGAAATCGGCGAAACATGGTTCTGTAATTCCCTGCTTGCCAGTTTCAGTTAGTGTCTTGTCCTTGCATGTATAATTCTATACGTGTAGGTAACTTTACTCCGATAATTTGTCTACGTTATCAAATTTTTTCCCCGTATAATTTGTGTATTTAGGCTTGTTTTGTAAATAAAGTGATTTGACATTACTTTCTGACTCGACTTACTATCGTAAAGGACACTTGGTCACATATCATTGTATTAAAATGCTTGCATCGTGAGAGAGCTTTTACAGAGTGTAGTTTTACTGTCTAAAATTGAACACTCCGGGGATTGTTTATCTGTTATATTCGAGTTTTGACAGATAAGCACGTCGTAAAATCCCCAATAGCTCAGAGTACCATCGAAATTAAAACCAAAGGAGATTCAAAATTGTAAGTTATAATGAGATGTTAGCTCGAATCGACTTAAATAACATTTTGGAATGGAGAAATCCTTGTTCTTTTCGGTGGAATAAAAGTGATATAATTAAATAATTTGCCTTTCAAAAAAGTCTAAATGCCCCTTTTAAATGGAATTTCCGCAAGCGAAGTAATTCCCTTGGGCCTCCCTGGGGGGCAAAATTTCGTCTTTATTCAAATCTCCACATTAACCAATCGTGGCACGCGTTACTTTCATCAGCCAATCATCACTTACTTGATACTGAGCTAGAAACCAATGGCCAATCACAAAGCCACTTGAAATCATTTTAAGCCAATCAGACTTAAGCAAGCAAATTAGGTTTATCCTTATCAGCCAATCAGCATGGAGCAAGTGCTATCATCAACCAATCAGTCCTCGTTCGAGTAGGGTGGTAAATGGGGCTTCTTTAAATGTTGTTATACACATTAAGGAACCATTAAGGTTTTACTTTCTATAAGTATGCATTTGAACTTTTTTGAGCCAAAATATGGTGAGTGAAAAATATCTGTCAAATGTCTTGGCTTTTACTGGTTCTACATATATAGTAATTGGTAATTGAAAAAAAAAACCCTATTCAAAACAGGACCGGAATCGTCTGAAAATCCTTCCTTCTCATTTCTTTATTCAATAACTAATTCTGGATCTTTCTATCTTAACGTTAACGTAAAACGTATAGAACAACAAATTCATGGCTAGCTGTTTTGCAAAGTGATGAGAATATATAGCATGAGAACTCAGCTTGGAAAGCATTTTCCAGGGATTGTATCGTAATGCGTTAAAATTGCGAAAAGCAGCTAAAACTAAAACCTGGTGTATCCTCTGCATTCCATTTTGTCTATTTTCCATTTTTTCATTTGATTTGATTTTAAGAGGATTTGAATAATTTGACAGCAAAAAAATTTGAAGACGGATAATGACAGCTTTTTAAGAGACTGACGAAGATAATAACTAATACTCGAAAACGTATGCAATTCACAAATTCAGTCTTTTTGGTGTTGCTTCATATCTCATTTTACCGGCCATTGTATGCATATTAGAGACCTTAGGCAACCACGACGACAACGGGACGTCAAAAAGGGTTTAAGGGAAATATTCAACGCAATTTTTTTGCTTTTTTATTTTGAATTCCCATTCAGACTCAGATTTTTGATATGAGTGACAATGAAAGAAAAAATTTCTGGCCGAACGTAAAATATACTGGTTTACGTCCTCAGCCCCCTTCTACAGGGCATGGAATCAAATCTTGACTTTTCACGTTGTACTTTTGCAGAATATGGTTGGTTAACGTTTCTTTATACATCTGGAGCCGGTTGTACAAAGCCTGGATAAGCGCTATATCCCGGATAAAACCCTATCCAGCGGACTGATATAATTTATAGCCCTCATCCGATGGATGACTTATCCAAGCTTCGTACTGAACTAGCTCCTGCTCATTTGCACGTGAAATTATTGTATTTTGTAATTAGGGTCATTGTTTTATGCCGTTGTCGTCCTCGTAGCCGTCTTGGTTGCTTAAGATCTCTATTAGCAACCAAGACGGCAACGTACGACGGCGACAACAACGTAAGACATGATCTATAAAGACAATGGTCGTCATGGTTACTTAAGGTCTCTATTATATCGATGAACCCTTGGTTAGATATTTGCCAGATTGATTCTTCATTTTTACTTGGCGAGCATTGACAGCCGAGTAATAATATGCAGTGTTTTGTCAGTCACAAACACAGGACAGGTCTCTACAGCGCATCAGCCGAGAAAGGTCAAACGCCTGCCGAGTGAACACTAAGATGAGTGTCTTGTACAGCGCATCAGTCGAGAAAGGTCAAACGCCTGCCGAGTAAACGCTAAAATGAGTAGCGCATCTGTGCAGCAGTGTCAAAAGCTCGCCGAATGAACGCTAAAATGAGTGTCTTATACAACGCATTTGTGCAGTGGTGTCAAACGCCCGCCGAGTGGACACTAAAATGAGTGTCTTGTACAGCGCATCAGTCCAATAGTGTCAAAAGTCCGTCGAGTGAACGGTGAAACGAGCGTCTACTTAGCTTCATATAAATTAATTACTAATTATATGAGTATATTGGTCGAACGATTTCCAAAGTGCAATATCTCATTTAAAGAACCGAAGAGTCACAGTCTCATACATAAAGATGGCAACAAAATTAATTCGTAAGATTACCGACAGATTTAGACTTTTTTTCTGCGTACAATCCAATATCTTGCACGGAAATCGATGTCATCGCTAGTAAAGCTTATTATTATAAACTATACACGTACGTAATATTTCTATAAAGATTACGCTGATCTTTCAATGCAAACTACATGGACTTCGCCGTCTAATCCTAAAGAACACTAGACTAATTTTCAATCAGTTTTAGATCTCTTTACTGCTGTAGGATTGTTAACTTTGAGTTCCACAGTGAAAATGTATTAAAGGCGCAGCGACTTAGCAAATCATTTCCTAATAACTTTTGTTAGAAAGCTTTGTTTTTTCATTAAAGAGTGTAAATATTTTTATTTTGTCACCGTAAGTAATACAAAATTAACTTGTTTCCTATATTATTAACCATTCACAACACTCAGTTTCATTACTGTTCTCTACGGGAAATTTCCTCCGAATCGAATAGAGCGTCGTAGGAGCTTGAGTTAGATAGTTTGAATACTGAATTACAGAAGCATAAACTTAGTTCCTTAAATTTTGCGTAAGACTTCTATTCTTCATTCCAAATTGAAGACCAGATATTTAAAGGAGTTTTTTCAATTGTTTAGACTCAGCATTCGCCCATTTTGAAACGAAATTGTGTCTGTAACCGATTTTGTTGCCTTCGTAACAAAATATGTATGCTTCATGCCTATTTATGAAAATGTCGGCTGCTCGCTTTAATTTTAATAAGCTCAGCTTGGGTGAAAAGGAGGATTGAAAGACAGAAATTAAGAAATATCTTGAAAAGCAAGTGTTGTATCTCTTGAGAAAAATCACGTTTTATGTGAACAAGCTCGTATCGTTTGACTAGGAAGAAGACAAGAAAGCGAGAGACCGAAATAAAATATTTAACGAGAAGAGAAATGGGTCCAAATTGTTGAAAACACGAAACGTTAAGAAAATTAAAGATAATTGTAACTCTATCAGAGAAACAAATAAATAACACAAAAACACCGAAAAAATTAAGAGCAAATTACGTACCAAATATAGCCAGATTATTTCGCCAGAATGTGCCAGGGTGAGTAGTTCGACATGTGACTTTTGTTTTAGATCAGTTCAAAAATTGTAAAGCATTATCTTGAAGGAAATGAATTTCGACATGAAAATTGGTAAACATAGAAAAGACCATTTCCATGTTCTTTATTTGCTGCATAAACATGATAATTATGTGCAATTTTCCCTAAATTTTTTACTTAAACTTCAGTGTTTTATTGTCAATTTAAGTAGCGTATCCAGTAAAACTTGTAACGCTGCTTAGCAATATTTCACAATGACAGTTACTATGAGAGTTGATTTAACTTTCTTTGAGCTAAAAACAGTGGGCAATTCCGTTAAGCGAATAGAGTATTTTGAAAGCTACCTTGGCAGACGTAACAGATATGCGGCGTGTTATTTCAGTTTTATCTGCTTTTTAGCTATTTAGTATAAACTAAAATTGGTGCTCCAGCTTCCGGAGGAGCTTTCTTCCCGCCTCTATTATTCTTTCTTCATTTGGATTCACAAATATCTTGTGTTTAAATAGACAAAATAAGATTCTTCCATTCTTCTTGTAGTCAAAGAATGGGCTGTCTTCAGTTCATCGTTCAGTTCAACTGAAGTTGAAAAGCGGTTTGATATTTTAGAAAACTATTCTAGCTTTTTGGCCTTCGGCAGCTAGAGTCTTATCGTATTTCAAAGCCTAGGAAAATATTTCTATTTCCTTCAAATCAAATTAAATTCAGGTCATTATCCTAATTCGTTAGTAGCCAGGGTCAGTCCTTATAGATGTGGATTTTCACTCTGGTTTTGGAGCAATATCACATAATATTGGCTTTTACAGTTTGTCAATGCCTTCGTGCCGATTTGAAAATCAGATTTTGTAAACTAGAGCATCATTGTACAGTGAAGGTCAATTGAATTTAAATCTGCTAAAACCACATTGCAAAACATTGAAAATGTATTAATCTTCAGTGAATATAGTACTTACTGTAATTATAGAGGTGATGATTTTGCTCAATTCAGTATAAAAGGGAGTTTCCCAATTCGAACGATAAACAATGATTCTCCTTCGGTCATGTAGTTTTCCAAATACACCTTTTCGCTAATTAATCAAAATTAGAAAAGTTTCATCTTTCATGCGCACACATATTCGCGCTTAATTTGTAATTAATTTAGAAGAGAGAAACTTTACGCCGATTTAGCGGACGTGTAGTTATTGTCAGCAGACCAGCTTGAGTAGTGGACGCTTCGCTTTTAGAATTGTCATCTATATACATATGTATGCAAGATGCATTTATCAAAGGGCAACTTCCCCATTTGTTAAATCGTGTTAATCTACGCCTCTGTTATAAACTGTACCCTAGGGCGCTATTTTTGTTTTCTTTTAGATGCATTTATGATATTCCTAATACAAACTGCCACTAGGTCTAATATCTTTGAAATAGCCATTTTGTAGCTCTTTTAATTACAGTTTGAAAGTCATTGTAAGCGTTTATGAGAGCCTCATTGGGAACCACTTCTATGTGTAGGAAATAAACACTTTTGGAAGTCATTTTTTCCCATTTCTAAAAAGTGCCTTAATTAGATTCTCTTTTAGGGAACACTTCCTGAGTTCAAACGTGTCAGCGCAATAGTTACAAACTGATCCGACAAAGGGAAGTTGACATTGGTTTGACAGCTAAGATTGTTACTCTAGTAGGACCACTGTACTTCGACAAAATAGACTGCAGTAGTCGATATATCGAAGTGAGAGTGGGTTCTGAGACATGCAATGTCTATATACTTGATTTCAATTCATAAATCACAGGTATTACTGTAAGGAAAGAAGACTAACTGTTAGTAACATTGATAAGATAACATTGTACAGTATTGACATTGACACTGGTAATTAAGATGATGTGAACTGAGATAACGAATGAATAGTAATGACAAATACAGCACGATCAAATAAAGATTAGACATCCAGGGCGCTGTGCATTGTCCTCGGGAAAGAATATGATAAAATCAATGAATAATGGTATTTCAATTTAGTTCTTATTTTATGTAGCAATAAGGGAGAGTTAAAAACTGATGGAACAGTAGTGTCGTCTGAAACTAATGCAGATATGCAATGATAGTGCGTTATTTAACAGATTCCATTTTTGCGCGCGTGCTTCTGTACTCCAATAGATACATATATGGCGTCAAAATGTGGTGAGAACATAAACCTGCGTTCAAATCCTTGGTTTAGTCCGACAAAATAAACCAGGGTTTGTTTGTTCAGCTGTAGCGCAGGCTACAAAAAGTACCGCGCCACGAGGTCGAGACGCGAAAGTCGAGTGGTGCCGTCGTTCTCTTTGACGTCTTTTGTGCGCGTATATAAAGACTACAGGCGCAAGGGAAAATGGAATACATTTGTTTCATATATTTTTCGAAATGTTTCAGCCAACCAGACGGGTTAGCGCTACGCTTTCTCAAATACGGTTTGATCGAGGTAATTTGATCCGAACCTAAATGGAAACGCTCGCTAATTTCCTCCCATCATCCTTTGCAGACCGCAATTTTCAAAATTCGGTGTTTTTTACATACTTTTCAAAACATTTACTTGACGAATTGAAATTGTAAAGAAGTAATCCTTACTAAATATTATCATCTATGTGGACGTTGCTTCTTCATTGAAAATTGAATGGTTTTAATATTATTCATTTGGATCACGGCTCGGCCCAATTTTCTTTTTGTCATGCGATAGCAACGCCTGGTCAGTTTCTACCTTCAGCCATTCCCGCCAAAAGTGAAAGCAAGTCTCCAGTGAAAATTCTCAATTTTTGCTTGAGTTTTGGACTAGAATCTCCTTAAAATGCCTCCTAAAGCTAAAGCAAAGGTTAGAATTGATTCAAATTATCTCTGATTAATGTTGGTACCTGTTAATTTGCTGTGTACCTGCTAAATAGTTTAGACTACGAAGACCCTCCAAAATTTTTAATCTACTTCACTCGTAAGAAACACACTAAGTTATTATTATTATTGTTTAAATATTCCCTACCTTTCGTGTTTTACTGCCATGTCTTTATATGATGTCTTTTTGGTGCATGAAAGGTACGTTTTCTTGCACAATCTACTGTTGAGGTTTTGAATCTAAAGTGCGTGACTTGCCGAACACAGTAATCTGCCATTCATAATACAACAATCGTAATTTATATTAAATGAAGTCTATTTTATCTAAAGGACCGAACTCCATTTCCAATTATTTTGCAACCAAATTCAATTAGGTTCGAGGTTCTGTATAGTAAATCCTTGATTGGAGATCGTAGTTTGACAGTTGCAAAATATAATTCGTATATCAATGAAAGATCAGCTTAGGCGATGATATCAGAGTCTAAATTTACTGATTTATATAATGATAAAAAGCTGGTGAATTCTCTCCCTCAGAAACCAGTCAGTCTTACTAAATTTACCTCAGGTCTTAAAAGCATGCAGTGCATCCAAAAATTTCCTTTTTTAAGGTTGATTTTCTGATCTTTGCTTTTCTCTCCTCAATCATGTCCTCACAACAGAGACCACACGTAACTTGAAAATACCTAGGCACTTTTTTGAATAACAATAGAAGCTTTTGCATTCTTGCATTGTTTTCAAAGAGTTCAGTGCTCTAGAGGAGGCAGCATGGCCGATAGGTCAGAGCGTTGGTCTCGCAATCTGGCGGTCCCAGCAGGTTCAATTCCCCCTCTGGCCACTAGGTGAGACTGAGTTCCGATTTCAATTAGTTCAAATTCAGTTTCTTGGCCATGCTTGTAATATAGCCAACTGGTTTGCCTCCTTGCCAGTTGGGATTCTTAATCCATTAATGTTTGATTTAATATATGATTTATAGTTAGGATTTGTAAATTGAGCTGAAAGCCCCGTTGAGGGAGGTTCAATCATGTATGTATTGTACTGTCAGTAATACATTATGGTGGACTTTTTGTCACACTGAAGAAGGTCCGCGTTTGGGCCGAAACGTCTGTCAACCTTTCATCAAAAAAACGAAGCTAGAGACAACCAAATAAATTATCATGAATATTCCTAGCTGCAAATTCAAAATATTTCATGGTGGACTGGTATTCTGAAGTTACTGCCAGAGACCATTTTACATTTAAAATTCCTTTCCAACATGCTCTGTATATAAAGTTTCAGAGGCTACTCGGCCTATTTTTCTGGGTGTTTTGCTATTAGCAACACCAAACCAATTTCTATCTAAATGGGCTATTGCTAAAAGTCATCAAATGTCTTCAAAGCAAATTCCATTTTTTGCAAAATTCTTGAATAAGAGTTCCCTGTTATCATATGAGCTTACAGCTAATGAAATTATTCATATAACCATTTTGAAATATGATGCTCGTGGTCATACCAAATAGCGTTACAAACCATACTATTACCTATATTAATAACAATGAATTCTACTATTTGCAAGTGAGCGTTGAGCATGGGTTGTTTTTGGTTTGTTTAAGTTTTGAAATGAGACATCTGGTCCTGTTAGCAACGTTTATGGTCGTGTTTGTCAGAGTTTTCATGGGCAGAACACAGGTAGCCCAAGCTCATTGTTAGTGTTGGTTTGCTATAGAATATATGTGACTTAATTAAATCTTCATTTCTTACCTTGAATCACAATAAAATCCCTTGAAACTTGCATGGTGTCCTTTTGATGTACTGCATTACCACCTGGCTGAGTGTGAGCAAGTTTCGTTCAGTTTAAGATAGCTTTCCCCCACCATAGATAATAGATAATAATATATATCTATGGTGGGGGAAAGCAGAATGAAAGTTTTTGACATGTCTATAATTAGGTTTGGATGTGGGGAAAATACATGTTTTCCCTTTATTTCATGTTTTAATCCATTTTGTTTCATTAAAAACAACTAAAACCTGAAATAATGAGGAAAAGTGCAGTTCCCAACATTTTTCCAAATCAACATCTAATTACAAAGCTGCGAAAAGCTTTTATTTCTACCTCCGAAAAACTCTAACAAACATGACCATAAACATTGGTGTGGCACCAGACAACATCTTGTTTCAAAATGTAAACAAAAAACTTCACACTCCACGCTTGCTTGCAAATGGTAGTAATGCAAAGATTTTTGATTTGGAATAGCTCCAATTGATAATGGTGCCTGTCACATTGCCTGTCATATCACAGGGGAAAAAATGTCAATTCCCAACTTAGGATTTCCCTGGGTCTAAATTGGGAATCTGTTCTATTTTACTTGGGGAATCTGTAATACCCAAACTTGTAAAAATAGAACAAATTCCCAGGGATTCCCTGGTTTGCCCCAGGGAAGCCCCATGTTTGCCCCAAGCTGGGAATTGACATTTTTTCCTGTGAAATAAAATGTACATTGTACTTGAATGAATACTATTTAGGCAATGTTTATCCTTCAAAGTTCTTGATTTACATTGTGTAAATTAAGAATTTTGAAAGGTCAACACGGGGGCTCATTACGATTTTAAACTGGAGAGCATCTGGCTGTACATCGGGTAAACAGTTTGTTTAAGTTTCTTAAGCTCCCAGACAAAACTCAGCAAAGTCAAGTTCACAACCAGTCGATTTGCCCAGCGCCAGCCCTTGATAAACCCACTATCAACATTGCTTACTATCGATAGCCGTCTGACCCTTCATATGTTGATCACAAAAATTAATGCTACTTAAGTCTCTTACTATAAAATAATGCCAGAAATGGAAAGAGGACGTCAAACTTACTATTCACTGAAATTCTTGGATTATCACCTTAAAAATTGAAGCAATGGTCAATTTTTGAAGCATTCAATGCTTCAAAAATTTGACTTTTTTACAAAGAATATATGGTGTTTTGCAAATTAGGGGCAAAACCTGCCCCCCAGTGAAAAATACCCATACATTCTTTGTAAAAAACCTAGTGATTCTAAGATTCACCAGTTTTTCAACTTTTAAGATAATCATCTGAAACTTTTAGAGATCACTGAGTTTTTAGAGATCACATGCTCTTTTCATTTCTGGCATTTACAGAGCTGCCCTAACATTTTTTGTGATTAACATATAAAGTGTGATGTCTTTTGATAGTAAGCAATAGTCTATTTTAGTTCTTAGTTGCTATTATTTTTGAAATATTTCTTTCCTACCTTTCATGTTCCACTCCCATGTTTTTAAATCTAATGATGCCTAATTTTTAGATAATGTAGTTTTGTTGCCCATTTTGTTGAACATTGAGGTCATGTATTGTCAATATTTTGAATCCAAAGTGTATGTTTTTAACTGACTTGATTGAAGTTTATTTCATAACAAGGAAATACAATATATTTTCATTGCAAATTTCATCTTGTATCTTGTGTTGACTTCTTTCTAGTTGGTTTACAATATTGAATCCATTATTTTGATCAGTATTGTTTTAATTAATATGTTTTTAGAGGATCGAGCTACAAAACCTAAGTTATATTTTGTTTATATTGGGGTCAAATTTTCAAAAAGTTCTGATATCAGTGTCTAAAATCAACAAATTATATTGATCTAATTTTTACAGTTTGTTTAAAAACCAAATAAACAATTTTGTTTTTTATTAACAGTTGAAAAAATAATACTGACAAATTAACGAAAACATGACAGAGATAGTTTTTGAAACTAATATGTATTTCTGTACTTAACCAAAAATTTCTGTTTAATTTATCAGGGAACTAAGAGAACCAAGAAGGATTCAGATGAAGAAGAAGCAACATCCAGTAAAAGATCTAAAAAGCAAGAAGAGTCTGAGTCATCGGAATCTGAAGAGGATAGTGATACAGACTTCTCAAATGAAAAGTGAGATAAGTGTAAACAAGCAGGTTTTTCACCTTAGGGGGTTGGGTAGGGGGGTATTCTGTGAATACTTTGGTGGGATTCTGCCAGAGTGGGACTCTGAAATATCGCACAGTCTATTCCACCCCATATTTTCTGTGTAACAAAATTTACTGTATATTCCATTGAATAGATCTGTGTGTCTGTACTCTAATAGATGCATGTATATTCATAGAAATATAATTAATATCACATAAAACAATAAAAATAAAAATAAAAAAAAAACTGTTTATTTCAGTGTCCAAGTGTTCTAGCACTTGCGCACTAATTGGGGGACACTGTACTCTCTCACACACTACCTCTACATTAAGTATTATGCAAATAATCACTTGACTCACATGTTGATTTTTGCTGAGGGAGGAAAAAACAGTAGAATGACAATAAATTTTGTGAATATAATATTACATCAACTGAGTGTTGTATAGGTTTCCCATGCATCTATTAGTCAGAGTGAGAAAAAGGGAAAAAAAGTATGAAATCCCACCCCCACATTCTATCAGATTCCCTGCTAAATGTACATCCCTCAACAAACGTGCATTAGAGGTTTAGAGTGCTTATCAGGGTTCATGCTACTCCTTAAACTCCTTGAAAACTCCTTGAATTTCATTTACATTTTCAAGGACCACTTGGATTTCGGAAATTCTGCTCAAACTCCTTGAAAACGCCTTGAATTTATACTTTTAACAAAAAACGTAAGGGACTTGAATGGGATGGGAAAATTAGAAATTCACTTTTTTCTTTTACATGTAAGTGAGGGACAGGGTCCATGTCCTTAGTATTTCAGTAAAACCATTAGTAAAATATCGGGTAACACTACTCCTTGAAAAATCGTTTTTGGGTCTTTAAATACTTCTTGAATTCTCCTTGAATTTTAAATATTCATATCTCAGCACGAACTCTGGCTTATACACATGTACCCACATGTATACATTGTAAAATTTCCTCTATAAAAATAATAGTATCAAGCAAAAGCTAGATTTTCCAAGGGCTTTGAATTCAACCCTAGCGGTTTATGCGTACGCTACAAAAATCCCACCCTCGTCTGACAATGATCATACTGTATGTCAGAATATTAACTTGCAATTTATATGAAAATATTATTATAGGGAATGCAACTTTAAGATAGCTTCCTGGAATGTAAATGGTATCAAAGCATGGCTGGTAAGAAAATAATGGTGGTTGTCACTGCCAGACTTGTCTTATACCTGGCCAGGTTTAGGATTCGCTTTTTGCTGTATTGTTCTGTGTATTGTGAGACAATGATACATGTGGGAAATGCTCTTTGATTAACGTAACGACGATATGGCAATACAACGATACGGCGATACAGCAATACAACAATACAGCGATACGACGATACAACGATACGGCAATACAGCGATACAACGATATGACGATACACCGATACGACAATACAACGATATAACAATATGGCAATACAACGATACAACAATACGATGATACAGCAATACGACGATACACCGATACAGCGATATGACGATACGGCAATACGATGGTACAACAATACAGCAATATGACGATATAACGATACAGCAATACAAAGATATATATAACGATACGGCGATACAACAATACGGTGATGCAACGATATGACGATATGGCGATACGGCGATACAATGATATACGGCGATACAGCAATATGGCAATATAACGATACGACGATATGGCAATACACGATACGGAGATACAGTGATACAACGATATGGCAATATAATGATACGACAATGTGGCGATACAGGGATACCGCAATACAACGATACAGTGATACAACATACAACAATTCAACGATATGACAATACGGCATTACGACAAGACAGCGATACCACGGACGATACAACGATATGATGATATGGCGATAAAGCAATACAACGATACAACGATACGGCAATACAACGATGCAACAAAAGGGCGATATGGCGATATATACAATAAAAGGGAATAAATTCCCGTATGTGAGTATACATACCTGGTGACCAGGCCTTCTTACCTCGCCCTAAGGCTTCTGGTGCTGCACAGCAAACGTTGGATTAATGCACAGAGCTAAAAGAACTTCAGCTTCAAAGCATGCACAATCCAAAAAGTGAGGTAATTAAGAAGACCTGGTCACCAGGTATGTACACTCCCATATTGGAATTTATTCCCTATTGTCCTGGTACATATTGTTTCACGGCAAATTAGCATTATTCATTTTAGATTTTGGGTAAGTATTACTCATAAATTCAATTTTCCTGCAGAAAATGACATTTTTATTTCATTATATTTTTTCAGAAAAACAAACCAAGTTCTTATGTTACCAGAGAAAAACCTGACATTGTGTGTCTACAAGAGATAAAGTGTGATGAGAAGGACTTCCCAAAGGTACACATCACTCAAGTCTTGTCAGCTCTTAAGACCTGACACTTCTCTACACAGGGATGGATTTAGGGGGTTGATTGAGTGGCTAGCCATCCCCCACTTTGTAGCAAAATTAATGATAATTTGAAACCTTTCCCTTAAAACAATGTAATATTGCAACGTTTTTTTTTTTTTGCAATATCCCATTTGCAATTCATAAGACTAGGGGTTACGAATACTATAAGGTATTGTGGTGGTGCAAGTAGAACAATTCGAACTCCACAAATTGATTGAAACAACTAACTTTAATGACGAACTGTTCAGTGTCACAGTTAGATTGGTGAGCCGTAGAGGAAGGTGTTGTAGAATTGTTGTTGTGTAGAAGTGTAGCAAATGTAATAAGGGTATTAATTTATTAATTTATAACAACTTTATTTGCGGGGGGGAAAAAGCTACTTAAAGCTACAATGGAATGAAAAGAAGTTGAAGCAAGTGTGTGACTTAATTTGTGTTTTATTGTGATTATCTGCAGGAGGCAAAGTTTGCTGGGTACCATGTTTATATAAATTCAGCTGACACCAAAGGATATTCTGGTACAGGGTAGGTATTTTAAAGATGATTTAATTACTTTGTTTTAGACCACTGTGTATATGACTGTGAAATAGAATTTTACCTTTTGTCTTCCTTCCTTCCTCCCTCCCTCCTTCTTTCTTTCCTTCCTTGTTTCCTTGCTTGCTTCCTTCCTCCCTTCCTCCCTCCCTCCCTCCCTCCCTCCCTCCCTCCCTTCCTTCCTTCCTTCCTTGTTTCCTTGCTTCCTCCCTTTCTCCCTCCCTTCCTTGCTTGCTTCTTTCCTCCCTTCCTTCCTCCCTCCCTCTTTCTTCCTTGCTCCCTCCCTCCGTCGCTCCCTTCCTTCTTCCTTACTGCCTTGACTTTCCTCCCCTCCACATCCCTATCTCCTTCTCCCTCCAAAGTGGGAGTGCCCACCATCCATTCCTTCCATCCTTCCCTTCCTCTCTCTCTCCCACCATAACATCTTTTCTTTCATCCTTCCGCCTGCTTGCATACCTCCCTCCCTGCCTTCTTCCCTTCTTCTCTTTCTTCTGGGCTCTCTCCTCCTCTCCCTAACAAATAATATTGATATTGACAATTTGATTTTCATAAAGTCTGAAATAATAATGAAATCCTCAAGTAATGACATCTCTTTACACAAGTTATAAGTTTTGATAGTGGATTTTGGAATAAATTCCTTGCCATTTATTTCAGCATGTTAAGTAAGAAAGAACCACTAGAAGTAACATATGGAATTGGTAAGTTCATGTACATATTTAAGCTAAGAAGTTAAGAATAATTTTTACAGAAAATCTACAATGTAATAGCATCATTATTGAAGGTAAAGGTATTTAAGTAACCTTATTAAGCATTGGTCACTAGTGCCAGTTAACTTCAAGAGTTACTGATAAACTTGAGGACAAGGGCATGCTCATTTTACCCCCTCCCTCCATCAGTGCTAAGTTTTAAGAGTATTTTAAGCTAATTAAAGCTACATCAGTTGTTAAACTGGGATTGAGTCAGTTGTTAATCTGGTACGTGTTGAGTCAGTTGTTTATCTGGTGTTGAACTGAAAGAAGTTGAAACAAGGATACGAGGTCACTGTATGGGGATCAAACTTTGAACCTCTCACATGGAAGGCAGCTCACTAACTAACCATGCCATCCTTGCTCCTGTAGAGATGTAGATTGCACCAAACTATACATGCACTAACTGCATGCAAATAATATGTATAAAAGGCAAATATAACTGCCTAATGTAACTGAGCTTCACAAGTCAGTTGACAGTCTGTTTATTTCACTTTGGTATCATGAATATTAATGAATTTGTTTTTGCTCAGGAATAGACGAGCATGATAATGAAGGTCGTGTCATTACTGCTGAATACAAAAACTTTTACCTTGTCAATGCATGTAAGTATGTAAAAAGGAATAGATGGAAATCTCTAATGTGATATAAAAAGAGGATACTGACATTACTGCAGATATTTGCAAGCTTTGGCCTTTCCTTAGAGTAAAAAGCCCTTTCATACTCCAAGCTAAGGCTCAGATACTCTCATACATACTGTAAGTGTAAAATGCAGTAATAGTTGCAACATCTTTCCCCTTTAAGTCTGATTTTATTTGAATGTTCATAGACTTCAAATATCAACCTTAACCTTGTAATAACTATTTAACTATCTTTACCTCTCCCAGATGTTCCCAACTCTGGTCGTGGATTACCAAGGTAAAGTACTTTAAGGTAGTTCCAGATCCTTTCTACTGTGCATCTCCTGTGTGCATTTTTGCACACTCACTTTTATATTGGCATTCTTTAGACCACACTTTACATTTACATTACCACAGTGATTGCATACTTTTTAAGCAAAATGCAAATACCTTCTTTTACAACATCTTACAGCTTGATAACCAACATGGTGACCTCCACTTTTTTTCTCAGATTTTGACTTACTTAATGATCTTTAAATGACAGGATTTTAAATAAAATTCATTGATAAAATCTAAGGCTCCTGGAATATCTTAAACAGTAGTTACTAAGCATGATTATAAGGATTGTAAGGATTATAAATGATTGTTTGTGTTTAGGCTTGGTTATAGACAACAGTGGGATAAAGATTTTAGGGCATACCTCAAGAAACTGGACAAAAAAAAACCTGTCATTCTCTGTGGTGATTTGAATGTTGCTCATAAGGAAATAGGTACACTTTTTGTCTTCTCACATAAATGTTGCATTTTTGTTTTTACAATATTATTAGAATCTTAAATGGAAATTTCTTTACATACCTGTAGTTACCTTTATGCAATACATTTTACTATTCCTTCATTTCACTTTCCATTTTTTTTTTCACACTTCCCCTTTTCTTTCTTTCTCTCTTCTGACCTGTTTTCCTTTCCTTCCTTCCTTCCTTTCTTCCTTCCCTTCCCTTCTCTTCCCTTCCCTTCCCTTCCCTTCTCTTCCCTTCCCTTCCTATATGGAACATACAGTTCCCCTTCCTTCCCTCCCTTCCTTTCTTTTTTCTCTCCTCTTTTAACCATTTTTCCCACTTTAGCCCCTTCACCTTGTTTTCTCAGGCCAGTTTTTTTACACATTTCCTTTCCCATATATTTTTTCAATTTCAACACTTCTCATTCATGACTATTTTCTTTTCACTTGCTTTAATTGGTAAAACAATTAATATATAAATCATTCTTCTCATTCATTTTTCCTTCTAAAAGATCTGGCAAATCCTGGCTCTAACAAACGCACAGCTGGCTTTACCAAGGAAGAAAGAGATGGCTTCACTCAATTACTTAGTGAAGGTTTTGTAGACAGTTTTAGAGAGTTTTACCCCAACAAGAAGAATGTGTATTCATTCTGGACATATATGAGAAATGCAAGAGCAAAAAATGTTGGATGGTAAGTTTTGCTTCTGAAGCCAGAAGTGTAGCATGTAGTTCAGCACTTTGACTGCTTGTAATTAGTTTCTTTCATAATAAAACAAACCCCTTTATTTTTCTCTCTTTTCACAGGCGTTTGGATTACTTTGTGGTGTCTAAAAGGTTTCTCTCAAAAGTCAGTGATAGTGTAATCAGAACACGTGTCAAAGGAAGTGACCACTGCCCCATTGCACTTTTGTTGTCAATGTAGAAACAGACTTCTAGGGATGGACAGACAGACAGAAGGTGTAGACAGACTGAGGTAGGCCCACCCAAGGAGGTAGGCAGATGAGAGTTGTGTTGCTAGATATTTTTTTTATTTCCATTCAGGAAAAACATCCGTATTGAAGTTAATGTTTGCAAGAGCCAAATTGTAATTCATGTCAAAAAAATTACATTCATTTGAAAATGTGCTTCATTATTAAGATGTTATTTTAAAATGAAATTAAAAAATTGGCATTTGTGAGTCTTGATGAGCTATTGCTCTATTAAAGGATAAATGTATTTCATTTGTTTATCTAGTATTAGAATTTAAAGGTTTGAAACTGACCTAAAAATTAAAATTTTAAAAGCTGAATTTTCAGTTGCTTGCTGGAGCCTTCTTCAGAACTATAATGATTACTTGCAAGAGCTTGTGATGATAAATTTGAATTTACCACAAAAGATTTGTAAACCCTTGGGACGTCTATGTGTTCATTAATTGAATCTGAGTCCCTATAATGTCTACGACTGACCGCCCTCACAGTATGTTTATCTAGTACTTACATTGTATTTCACTATAATCTTGGATTTGCAAATCATTGATAATCCCAATGTATAGGTACAATAGGGCACAGCTTAACTGAAAGCATAGTATTAATATTTGTGTCCAATCAAACTAGCACTTGCATATTAATTAGGGGACACTGTATTCTGACTCACACACACTACCATTACATTCTGATATTCTATGCATACAACTCTCAGCTCACTAGTTCGTTTTTAGTGAGGGAGGAAAACTGAAGGGCCCAGAGAAAACCCCTCAAAGCAAGGGAGAAAACAAACTAACAAACTCAAGTCACATGTGATGGCCTGGAAATCAAACCCAGGACCACAAAGGAAATATGTATGTTGCTAAATTTATGACTCTTTTAGTCCATCAATATTTTAGTTTTGGAAATGAATGAATGCAGCAATCAAAGTTGATGTTGTTGGTCTGTCGTCGATGATGACCAAGGACATCACATGTCTTGACAATGTGCATGAATTGGATTATAGTGAGGAAGAGATTGTTTAGTGTCATCAGCCTCACTTTCTCGTGGTAAGATGAAGTCAAGACAGCTGGAGATAGGTTGGGATGCTGGCAAGTACTAGCTAGGCTAAGTACTCATATTAGCTATGCAGAGGCAAGGTCGCTACTTCTTGAGAAGATCATATATCTATCGCAATCCAAGTAAGGAATACTGCATAGATAGCTGGTGTATTACTTGCCCTTATAACATAGCAACAATCTTACACACGCTCTGATTGGCCAGAAAGCTATGAACTATTTGCCCATGGGCTGTACTGCGCGCGCACTATCTTCGTCTTTTTCAAATCGTTCATTTTTAAGATGGCGACACATATAACGCACACTCTGATTGGCTGAAAAAGCTATGAACTATTTCCCCATGGGCTGCACGGCTCCGTTTTTACCATTCTAGGCTCTGTTATAATATTAATTAGTCAACAGAAAGCCTCTTGCCCATTGCGTTATAGACACACTTGAGAAAATATAAAGAACTCTTAACAAACTAGAGTCGCACAGTCTCGGCTATGTGCCACTCATACGTTTGTTAATCGTTCTTTATATTTCCTCTCGTACGCCATGGGTGCGTGGCTTTCTGTTGTCTAATTGATAATTGGTTATCAAGAAGTTCAAATCCAGACCAGTACATATCCACAATAAATTTTAATAATTTGTCCTTATCTTTGTATTGACTTAAAATGTTCTAAATATTTTTAAATCCCTATTTTTAGTATATAATCAATCTCTAAAAGGTTGTTACACAAGATTTGAAAAATATAATTTGTTGTGTATTGCATGCTGTAGTGATTTGTGCAACATGCTTTGCAATGCCGTTGCAAGATGAGCTGCAGAAAAAATGGTACTGCATACTCTATAACATAGTCCAGATTCTTGGTGCCTCTGCCACTGCTCCTCTTTTACATTTGGGCTTCCTGTTTCTGTGACACGGCAAGCCCAAATGAAAAAGAAGAGCAGCAAGCGAGGGCCCAGAATCTGGACTAACTATAACAGCACCTTGTCCTGGCTTACAAAATATGCAATGATGGCAAATAGCAAACTGTAGATTAACTAGATACTAAATAATTTATACAGTCATATCAACCGTTATATCGATAATATTGCATTTCCCAACTCCAGCAACTTTCTCAAGATTGACTATAATATGTACATTTCATCAATCATAATTATACATATATATCTATTCAAACTCGATTCTAATCTAAATTCTACAATTGCATACTGTCATACCAGTAAACCAGGACTTTCTTTAAATTATAACCATATTATCAACAAATTAAAGTTACAAAAATGTACAAAGTGTAACGGTCAACAATTACTGCAACCTAAATCATGAAAGAGGCTCTTTATGTACTTCTTAGGAACAGAGCTGAAATGCATTTGCACATAAAATATTTTCAAGTAAAAATAAATGTAGTACAAGCAATAGAAAAAAGGACACACTTTTGCACTTTTGTTGAAGAGTTTGTATGTTTTTCAGCTCTATTCTTAGGGAGGTGTTACTAGGAGTTAATTTCATGCCCTTCAAGGGACAGGTTGATAAACAATAAATTGATTTCCTAATAATTTGCAACAATTATAATTTTCACTTCAGTCCATGCACTACCCTCTGTTGTCTTTTATACTGGACTTTCTGTGTCACTGCTTGAGTGAGACAAGTCGCAATAGTCGCCTTCACAGTTCTCTGTGCCATCTTGAAAGGTAGCCATGCCTTTGCATCAAAGCGAGACAAACGGTGAGCTTGCAAGAGACCTGTGAATAATTGTCCTAGGTGTTAAAAAAAGGTATCTATCATTGCATGCTCACCATTCGTCTCGCTTCAATGCAACAGCACGGCTACCTTTCAAGATGGTGCAGAGAACTGTGAAGGGGACTATTGTTGCACACACAAACAAAAACAACCAAGGTAGGTAGGAATCTGAAATTCAGTGTAGCATCAAAGAAGCATGAAGGTTTTTGGTTCTATTTCCATTCTTACGACTTGCCATGGTTAACCTCTCTCTGACACCCTAATTGAACTCTCAGCCTGTACCTCCTGAAGTAGTTATTGACCTGACCTGACCAGTTATAATCACAACTCAACCTAATTTCCCAATAACATTTCTAACTGTACTTGTATTTATCAAAAATATTCACATTATCTTCAGTTGATCAGTCAACATTGATAGGTTTGTACAGTAAGGTGCTGACGAATTTCTCCCTGTATCGATGAGTAACACTCAATGCCATAACACCATCCTAAAAGATAAATAATTATATGGTATATAGTATAGTTTATATCGTATGGTTTACACAGTAGAAATTAGAATCCAAATTTAAGGTGACTGGTTTGTTTAAATGTGCCTAAAGAGATTGAAGCTGATATTTATATAATGCTTCCTTCCTTCCTTCCTTTTTCTGTCCTGCCTCCACTCTCCCTCCCTGCCTATCTCCCTCCTTCCTGCCTTCCCGTGTGCTTCTATTCCTCCCTCCCTGCCTGCTCCCTTCCTTCCTTTCTTCCTTCCTTCACCCTTCTCTTCCACTTCTTCCACCCTCCCTTCCTAGTTCCTTCCCTCTCTCCTTCCTTCCCTTCTTCCTTCGTTTCTTTTTTCTTTCTTCCTTTCTTTCCAACCTTTATACAGGTGACAGGGGTATCTCACAAGTTAGAGCTATGCTCAATCTCGTAAGACCTTGGCTTGCTTACAAGCAGACACTATCTAGACCTACCTACCACACACACTATTACTGAAATTCCTGGTAACCATTAACAAGAACACTACCCTGTCCCAGAGGCTTTTCTTGTTTTTTCTTTTTTTTTGTTTTTTCTTTTTTTTAATTACGATTTATTTTACCTTTTGTTTTAAAGTCAAAACAAAAATGTCTCACTGCTACGCAGCTCGTAAAATAAATCATTAAAAAAAGAAAAAAACAAGGAAAGCCTCTGGGACCAGGGTAGTCTCTCTCACAGCCATTTTTGTGTCATCACGCAATGCTTCCCTCCCCACAAACAAACAAAGCCTAGGACCAGCGTACAAGAACACTAACCTTTATAGATAATGCATATAGGTGGTTTAATGACACATGGTCAGGTTCAGGCAGTAACGATGGATCATCATGATCAACCACATCTTTATTTAGGATCACATGGAGTAAATGAGGGGGGAGGACAGGGGGGACACTTGCGTGCATGCCATCTCGTATTATCACTGGAGTATTATGGGATGGAATGATTTGGCCATAGGAACCTGGTGGAGAGCTCCCTGACAAGGATTCTGGATAAAAGAAATGGAACATAAGTAAATAAATGTGAATGGAAGTGAATAAAATAGAAGTTAATATATGAGAATGGAAGTGGATTGAAGTGAATAATGACAATGGAATTGCATAAATGAGAATAGAATTGAAGAAATAATGGAAGTGAATAAATGAGAATGGAATTGAACAAATGAGAATGGAATTGAACGGATGAGAATGGAAGTGAACAAATGAAAATATAAAGATAGTTCAATTCCCGCTCTGGCCACTAGCCCAGACTGAATTTGTTCCGATTTCGATTAGTTCAAATTCAGTTTCTTGACCATGCTTGTAATATAGCCAACTGGTTTGCCTCCTTGCCAGTTGGGATTCTTAATCCATTTATGTTTGATTTATATGATTTAGTTACAGCGCATTTGATCATTTTGCCATGGAAAATGCGCTCTAGAAGCTGACAAATTTATTTATTTATTTGACTTACTGACTGATCCTGAGCCAATACTAGCATTAGCATCCATATCTAGAGCATCAAATACATCCATATCTGTCTTCCTTACAGTGACCACATTATTCCTACCACCAAAGTTATCATTGGTTGTTGGCTGTTGGAGGAAAAAAGGCACAATTGAAACCTCTGTATATAATGGCCCTCATTAATTAAGCAGCCATCCTCTAAATTAGCAGCCACTTATCAAAAGCCCTAGATACACTTTTGCTCACACACACACTCAGTACATGAGACCTCTTTTAAGTGGAAACAACTATTAAGGGACTACTCTCCAATAAGCCTGAATTGTGATGACGTTTTGACCCCCTCTCTATATACCAGATCCTTTTCAAGTAGCTTCTGTTCACTAATTAAAACTATTGTGTTTGTATTCTCGAAGGAATTTAAAATTTGAATATGAAAGGTTTTTGAAAAGGATTCTGGTACAGAGAGAGGGTCTAAACATCATCACGTTACTACTAAGGGACTTATTGAGTGAAGCGGCACACAGTAATGGCCTCGGGGCCAGTTAAGGTGACACAATATGCAATTGCCCATGATAAAAGTCAAACTTCGTAGCCAGGACAGAACAGAACTACAGTATATTAGCCTAGAAAGCCAATGTATTTCCCCTGGTTGTTGGTTTCTTCAGAGAACCTTGTGTACGAGTAAGTAAGATAGAGTAAATGCCTTGAATGTGTATACATATTTATGGGATTTATAGTTACTTACTAAATTAGGGTCATGAATCCACTTGCCGTCAACACAAAATTTATACTCATGTTCTCCTTCAGGTAGTTCTATGATTGCAGTGAACTCATTGTGACTACAAGATAAGGTAAAAATAATCAGTAAATTGTATTTAAATTTATTCAACACTTTGCAACAGTCTAAAAGTCTAAGAGCAAGCACTAGCTATCACACGTTCAGTGCACTCAATGAAAAGACTACTTTCTATTTTTCTTTTCATTTTGTCTCAATTTTTCCCATTTCATTTTTGTTTTTGTTTTTGCAATTATCATTTTTATCATCTTTTCATTTTTGCGATTATCATTTTTTTCTTCTTTCTTTTCAAATAAAGAATCTTACTTTTTTTGGCAAATTAGGGGATTGAAATGGGAAAACATTGAGTTAGTTTGTTATCCTTAATTTTAGTTGATGTTCTACCTGTAATTCATAGGTATTCTAGTCTTCCATTCATTGAAACTTCCAGACAGCAATATTTCTTGTCCACCATTCACCCACTGGAACACTGTTGGGATGGTCATCTTCTTAGGAGGCTCTGGTTCTAGAATGTCTTCATCTAAGCCAAAGTCAAAATCTGACTGCTGGTCTTTGTGAATCAGGTTAGCTATACAAAATATCATTGGAAATAAAGGTTAGTTGAAGTCTTCGAAGGCACTTATAGGTCACAATATAGTACAGCTTTGATAGAGCAGATTTCGTATGAGTGTGAAATAGACCACGTCGTGCCATAACCGTGTCAGTGCCATACGTGATGTCTATAATAATGTTTGAAATTCCTGCTGGAACCGAGCCATGACCGTGCAGTGCTGTTTTCACAGTCATACAAAATTTACTCTATGACTGTGAAAACATTTGTACACTATGAGAAGTGAAAGTGACAAGAAGTTTAGAGGTTGATATTGTTGTACCATATTGGGGGGAGGGGGAGGGGAATTCATTTACAAATTCCCTCCATGGTGGGGGTATGGATATTTTCTAGAACTACACATTGCAACTTGTTACACTCCAAACACTTTTGTCAAAGGTTTCGCAACAAGTTTTTAGGAAAGTTCTAGTACATTTCTTGTACCATTAGTAAGAATTACTCTGTATAACTGCAAATACATCAGCTATTTTCTTGCAAGATTACATTTTGCAAATTTCTAATACATGTATGACCGTGAAAACAACTTTCATGGGCAGTTTTTTATCTAGTGATTAAAATGTAGCGAGATGAAAAGCAACCAATTTTTCAATGCATCATGAGATTTTCTTGGTGATTTTCTATTGAGCATTCTTCTGAGTTACCTTCTCGTGCCATTTTTGCTTCTTCTTCACTAGGGAAAGTCTTCTTCCCTGTTTCAAACTCAAGTGTTGAGCTAGATTCAGATTTGCCATCCTTCAGCTTGGCTCCTTGAGAATTCCCCATGATTAAGATAGGACTCTTTCAATGAAATAAAACTGAAATTTGAAAAGAGAAACAAAAGAGAAAATAAGAAGAAAAGGGAGCAATTAGTGCCATTTCAAATGTTTTAAACAGTTTCATTCTAAAGAACTGCACCCTTTATTGCGGCTTTCAAAACTGAATCTAGGCTTGGACCAAACATTTATGCAAGCAAAAATAAGACACACCTTATATAGGGTGCGAACCTCTCAGTATAAACGGCACTTTTAGTCTAAGATGCACCTTATTGAGCCTTATCGAGGAACAATGTCTTGAGCTGTTCCTTGATAAGGCTTGAATAAGGTGAATCTTAGACTTAAAGTGCAATTAAGGAGAGATTTGTGCCTTATATAATAAATAAATAAATAATAAATAAATAACTGTTTATTTAAGTGTCCAAGTCTTCTAGCGCTTGCGCACTAATTGGGGGACACTGTACTCTCACACACACTACCTCTACATTAAGTATTTTGCAAATAATCACTCAACTCGCATGCTTTAGATAAAAACAATGCAGTTAGTTTCTTTGATCAATACTAGCCACATTGATTTCACTTCTCTAATCTACATGTACTTAATCAACTAAAACAATAGTGCCATTGTTAACAATACAATGACTACGAACTTATTAAGTTCAATGGTGTCATAGTCTACAATACAATGGGTTGCATAGTCCTACAACACAATGATTTTACGAACTTATCAAGTTCAATGACCAATTAATTGTTTACATTGCGATTTTGGCACTTAAAAATAAATTTATGCATTAATTTTTTAGCTGTTTTACACAACTTCGAATTTGCACGCTTGGATTACTTTCTATTTATCAAAAAAGCTTTGCATCTTTAAATTCAATGACCATATTTACATCTATATTGCTACCTGAAAACAAAAATACATGTACAGATCAACACGATTTAAGCTTATTGAAGTAAAATGAATATTGAAATAATTTTTCTGGTACGTTGCAGTAGACCAAAGGCTCAAGGCTTCAAAATATGTATTTTATTAACAGAGAGAGAATTATTTTCAAGCTTTAAAATCTAAGGAAAGATTTTACTAAATTAGATTATGAAATATTAACCAAAAAGTTTATTTTGAACTGATGTTGAAGCAAATAGCGAACTTCACGAATTTGAAAGTTCCATCATTTATAAAGCACGAATTTTATCTATTCTCACTTTCAAAGCATTTTACCCCCAAAATACCTCTTAAACTAAAGAATTATAATACAGATGCGAAGGCAGAAGACAACTAAAAGAGGCTAATTGAGATAAGAAGTGGCAGTTTTGATAGTAAAATCTAAAATTTGAGAGGAATCGACCAGTTGTTTTTGTTGAGCTCACATATCGGTTGAATAGCTCCAAAAATATTAAATTACAATACAAATTTCAGGCATCATTGTATTCTGGGCGTTAAAGGAAGCAATCAAAACTTACCCAAACTTAAAAAATGCGAAGAAAAGGCAACACAACCGCGTGTTTTCTTGATTTACGTTACTGAGGTGCCATGACATCCCGCCATCTTGCCACAAAACACGCAAACCAACGCTGTAACACAGGAAGCCCGGTCATGATGGCTGTATTGTGAACAGACGTCAAGAAATGGTACATGAATGCTAACGAGATAGGAAGGAAAGAAAGGGAGAAAATAACTGTTGATTAGTGTCGCGTTCCCGATGTCGTGGACACCGGAGTTCGCCAGTAATAACCACCTCAGAACATGTAGGGCTGTAATGGACTACTTTATTCGCCTGACTATAGCTTCTTACGTGTGCTACTTGCGCTTACATGCACCTTCATGCGGTAAAAACTACAGAATAAATATACACAATTCTCTAAGCTTCTAAACGTTAAAGGCTTACAACTAGTAATTTAGATAAATGCAGATGAACACTTACGTCCGATCTTGACTCCTAGCTATTCCTGGGTTAAGAAACTTACTCCTTGACTGAATGACTCTGTTAACTGCTCCTTTTGAAATTGTACTACTTCTTCAGTTAAATGCTAAGACTTTGAAGTTTGAAGGATATCAGTTGAAAAATCAAGGAGATACGAATTTTCAAAAAACGAACTTTTGTATGAAAACACTTACAGTTATGCAAGAGATACAAACAAATTTCGATTTTTGAAAATTCGTATCTCCTTGATTTTTCAACTTATATCCTTCAAACTTCACAGTTCTACTGATTTTGATGTGCTCTTTCCAGCTATGGTAATTGTTTTTAAGTTTGGGAACTTTTGGAATTACATGAAAAAGCCGTTAGTATGAAATGACTGTAGCAATTCACAAAACACGTCTTACACGTATAAGATTGCAGAATACGTCTTGGTAACAGTCATATTCGCATTCCGCATGAAAAATCGGCTTAGAATAGTTATGTTACCAGCCTCTACCCCAAAATGCCTTCTGCACTTTTTGCGATCGACTTTTTCAATTTTGCGCCTTGTCTAAATCAATCAATCAATCAATCAATCAATCAATCAATCAATCAATCAATCAATCAATCAATCAATCAATCAATCAATCAATCAATCAATCAATCAATCAATCAATCAATCAATCAATCAATCAATCAATCAAGTAATCAATCAATCAATTAATCAATCAATGAATCAATAATAATGAACAGATATATTGCATCTACACATAAAAGACAAGAGCGTTGCATAAAAAAGGTGACGTCTGTTCGTTCGTTCGTTTTTTGTTTGTTTGTTTTTGCATGCATCATGTATGTCCCCCACCCGTTGTCAAATTTCAGAAGCTCGATAAATCAAAGTAGCGCTGAATCAGCGCTGAACATATATGTTAATACAAGCGGGTTGTCCAGTCAGTAAGCTTTTGTTAACACCCACGTATTGACGTTGTTTGTAGCCCTTGGCTGACAATGTAATTTGTGATGTCTTTGACAAAACATGCGAAGCTCTGTACCAGGAAATAGCTGATTGATTGATGAAAGCATGACAAATCGTGTGAGAGCCGATTACAAGGAAGTGATTGCGACTTTGTGACGCGGGATGCACTTTTTACGGCTTCCAACCTAATGAACTAAAATAAACTGAAAGTTACTATTAATGAATGAATGAAAAACGGGAAAGAGAATTTAATTGAGGAAAACAGAAAAGAAATCAGTTGAAAGATAAAACTGTATTCGAACAAGCCGAAATTAACAGTGTAAAAGAAGAAGGAGAAGAAATAATAAGAATAAGAAAGGGGCAAACGAAAAAGGGACGAATGAAGAAAGAAAACAGCTTAGAAAAAGAATGGGAAAGAAAAAGAAAAACTGAGAAAACCAGAATTTCGCGTTAAATCCAGAAAACCATGTACAGAAGTTTCTTCCACCGACAATCTTGTCATGACTGTCTGCTAAAGTAATAGAGATTAAATACTTCAAATTTCGCCTCGAAATTCTCCAAAAACTCGTCACTCACCGAGTGATATCGTACGATCCGCTTCATATTGAAACTTACTCTTGTTCCAGCTCTCGATTTACAGCTATGCTTTGATGCTTAGAAGTCGAGTAGTTTTCCATTTTCGCCCGTATTTTTCCAAGTGTATTGTTTTGATCAACGAGTATTGCTCTCTGATTCAATCACTTGATGATCAGACGTCACAGTGGAAATATTTCAAGTATTTGGTGTCATGCCATTGCTATTGAACAGAGCTACTCAATGGGAGCCGACCGGCGGAAGGGGTAGTGGGTATTACGTATTCAAAACTTCAGAAACTTTGACCTCCGAGACCAGCCTTGGAAGGCAGGCATATGAAGTAATAAAACCAAAAAAGAAAATTATTCACAATTTTATAAAATAAAGAAAAAAGAAAAGAAAAGAAACAGAAGGGAAAAAAGTTTTATTTTCCGTGAGTATCAGTTGTCCGAAATAGCCGTGATTTCTAAAATGCGTAGTGGGCGCGTAACCAAAGAGCGTTACGTAGTAACTAATACAACTCGTCCCCACCCACCCATAGACACATGCGGTCGTTGTGACATTCCAGCTTGAGATTTCCACCAATCACAGCACTTTATTAACACAATGTTGTTATGCATTCGAACCCAAGAAGCCACTACAGAGAGTTGGATGTCTTGTAAAAATGGCGGTTCTAAATCCTAAATAGGACTCCTTAAAACGAACTCATTTCGTACCCTCAAAAAGTCGGGAATCTACAATTATTGTTATGAAATAATTCTGCTAATGTGAGAACGTTATTTGGAGGCAATCAGAGAAATTATGGCGGAGATGAGGACGCGGTCAGAGGAGCTGCAAGACCTCAGAAGACTCATAGCGGAGTGGAACGCTAGTCGTTTAGATATCTTTGCTATAAGCGAACCGACCGAGGTAAGCCTAATGTGAGGATATTAAACTCTTCTGGTGCCTTATTGTGGTGCTTTAAACCTAAAGTTTTCATGGGATGATTGTGCGGTTATGTTAATATGGCCGGCTCTAACCGTTCGATGGTTCCGTGTTTCTTGTAGGATTTGGAATACCGTGGCGTGATGAGATTTTTCTTTCAAGATTCTGGCTCTAAAGTAGCAACAAAATGCGTTCGATTCACTAGTAATGATAATACAGAAGAAGTAACCAAGGTTTTAGTGGACAAATTTCATCCAGATATGAAGATGTTGTCGAATCCAACGTACTCGCTTTACGAAATTCACCCAAATAAAGGTGAGTTGTAGAATGTTTTTGAACTTTTTTCGTTTCGAATTTTTGTCTCAAATCCCTTGAAGACAAGTCTTTCCTTTTAATTAATGTCTGGGATTTAATTCAATGAAATGATATAACAAAATATGTCATTTTTGACCCCAAAATGTCGTAAGAATCTCAATTCCATATGATAATGAACATCGACTCGGCATCTTTCAAATACACAATCACTTTGAAAATTTTATGCCGATTAATACCAAAATCAGTTCTATACGCGTAATAGTCTTCGGTGTTTCAAAGTCTATTCTGGTGTTTCATACTTTAAATATCTTTGACCGGTTAACCTCAGAATACAATACAATATAGAGCTCTTAGCGATTTAGCATTACAATTTGTTCATAGTTACTGCTAACCATATTCCCTAACCATTTTCTAGCTTTAGATTAAAAATTTATATTATTCGGACACTTTTGTTGCTGGTGTCTATGAGTACAGATTGAAAGTTGAGGCTAATTTAGCCGAGAGTTAGTTGATGTGGTCTCCAAAATGTCTGTTAGTAAGGGGAAATCAGCCTTGAATTTGAATATTTGAGGCTGTTTTGTCTCCTCAAGCAAAGCTCACCTTGACAAGCGACAGTAACGATAGCTTTTACGGGGTAATTGTATCATACCGAATGTTACTTAAAACTGATCGTGAAAAGCTTAGCTGGAAGAATATTCTCACGGAAGCCACTTGACTGCTGGATAATTGAAATGTACAAGAAATGGGGAATCGTATTTCATGGATCAAAACAAACTCGATGCTCTATCGTGCTGCGAACTTTTTATGATTCACTGGATTTTTGTGTTATCTCCCGCCAGGAAAAATTCAAAACCTTATTCATTACAGTATTCTAGGCTCATAAAAAATATTTACCATTGATTTATACTTAATTTCTTCCCTTTTGCCTCGAATTTGGAAGTAGATTTCTGCCGATTTTGTGAATGCAAAGTCTTATTTTTGTTAGATATCTTGCGAGCTGCATAACAATAAGTTGTTTTGATGTTGGAACGGAAAATCGATTCAGTTTTAATCATAGCTCTCTCGAAAGAACAGGGTAAAAATTTGGCACATTTGTGAGAACGTAGACACGTTTTTGATAGTAAAATACGTAGTATTTATTTGTTTACGTACTTATTGAAGTATAAGAGGGTACACATATATCAGACGTCTATATTCGTAGCTGTTATTACCTATATAAATTACATTATACCAAAATAACACTTCTATAAATTATTCTAATATTCCTTCCACAAACATCAAATCCCATTCTAAATATAACATATCGAGTTGAACTTTTTCTCTCAATCATTTGTTTAAGTGTTAACTACCTGATTTCAATGATATCAATATTTTATATATCATATTGAGTAATGGAATATTGATTAGTTATCAAGTATCTATAATTATATACAAATATATGTTGATTTATGGTTTATCTAGTTAGAGTAGTGGCCATATTTGAATTACCAGTCTATAATATTTCTAAACTACAACAATCTCCTAGGAGATGAAAAGTTAATGTAGAGCTATATTACCTGCAGAGACTCTGACAGCTATTTTGTAGTCTTTTCATTGTATGTCAAATTCTGCTGGGAGATTTCAAAAGCCATTGAAATGTTTTGTCGATTTTGATGGCAGCGTCACTCTTAAAGCCCTTCCATATTAGTACATTTTCTGTTTTAATTTTTTTGTAAAATAATTTTTGTTTGTATGGATGAGAAAACTTGACCAAGTTTCATATGTCAAATGCAATGCTAATTCAATAGTTCTCAAATCGTAGTCTATGGATGAGTTTTGAAATAATTGTCCCCTATCTTCACCACTTAGCTAACATGTAGCTAATTCAATAGTTCTCAAATTGTAGCTTATGGACCTGAGTTTTGAAATCATTGTCCCCTCTCTTCACCACTTGGCTAACATGTACAGTAGCTAATTCAATAATTCTCAAATCATAGCCTATGGACCTGAGTTTTGAAATCACTGTCCATAGATGGATAAAAATCTTTTTGATGTCATGAAACAGGCCCTTAAAAAATATACATATAGGTTATTGGTTGACTAACCAGATAATACAGCTGTGTATTTTTACAAGTCATGCTATAAGGTGAGCCAAAATGCAAGTGACAAGTAAAAATTCACAGCTATATTCCCTGGTTAATCGACACTAACATATTTATTATACAATTCTGCAAAAATCAGTACAAATAATGTCGTTTTTATTGCCACTTTTACTTTGATTAGCGCACGGCTTTGCACTGGGAAGCCATTCAAATGTTACTAACCTAATACGGTCTCATATTTTTCACATTCTCGCACATATTACATGTATTCTTTTGAGAATTGTATAATAAAGAGGCTTAAATCTGAGATCGTTCAAGTCTTTTGTGAATGTTTTGTAGCTATATGTTTTGATGGTGATCATCGCTCTTACATAATACCTTTCTGTTTCTCTAATGAATGATCGAATCAAGCTATAATTCTACAATTTAAGTTATGCACCGTACCTGTAGCTTAGAAACTTTAATTTAAAAAAAGGATGGAGAAATGCCAGCCAAATCACTTGATCCTAGGTGGCTAAGTAAGAAGTCATTTTATTGCCTGAGGTCATATAGCCTAAAGGCCATCTAAAAACTATTAAATTAGTCAAGGAGAATCATGTAACTAACTGCCTTGTAGTTCCCTCTTAGTGGTGTTTTTAAACATAGCTAAGAATTAAAAAATCTCTGTCAACCATAGCACTTTGCACGCGCATGTTTTTTATTTGGGAATCTGAAGTTTTCCAACCTGCGCAGTTGATCTTAACGCAGCCTCCACCATTTTTTGGTATGCCAAAAATGGCTGCCATAATGCGTCAAGCTTGCAAGGGACTGTGGTTGACAATGATTCTTCAAGGAGGTAATTTAAGAAGTATATTTGCTGAGGCTTTTATCATGCAAGCTGGACATAAATGTCACCTTTATGCAAATGTGATGTTTCGTCCTTGCTTTCCGAACATCTAAAAGTTTCCTTTTCAACTGAAGAACATACTATCACTACAACTTACTTTCTTATAACAAAAAAATTCATCAAGTTCTTACTGGCTGTTATAGATTATTCTTAGGCTTGACGATATGCAGATTATGGAAATCATTGTCAGTATTAAATGGTTTAATTTAATGCCTTAATCCGAAATGGTGACAGCTGCAACAAACAATAGAGGAAAGTGAAACCTAAATTCAAGGTTTATTTTTATGCAGAGTAAAGTGAGACTCCAGTACTTGACAAAATTGACAAAACAGCTCTTGGCTTGTCTAAGTGCTATTTTCCACATATGTTTTTAAACAAAAACTTTGGCTCTTGATGCTTCATTTTCATATTATCATAAGCAACAACCATTTTAGATGAACAGTTAGCTGTTTTATATATAAGATTGATTTTTTTCATTTTTTAAGAAAACATCATCTATTATGGATGCTGTAATAGTCTGGCCTTCAAAATGCCAACTAAACACCCCCCTTCATGATGGACAAACATTCCTTAATTAATGCAATAAAAAATAATTTTTCAAGGGCAGCATTTAGGGGAGGGGTGTAGGGGTACTCGCCCCTTTCTGAGATGACTTTCACCCCCCTTCTTCTAGATACTGTTCCTAAATACCCTCAGGGATGGCATGGGTAGCCTCATGGTTAAGCCATTTGCCTCTCACTGCTATGGTCCGGTGTTCAAGTCCCGACTGGGACGCTGGATCATATGTGAGTTGAGTTTGTTTGATGTGTTGTTCTCTACCATGCTACAAGGGTTTTTCTCCAGGTTCTCCGGTTTTTCATCCCTCAGCAAAAATCAACTTGTGAGTTGAGTGTTGTATGTAGAGTATGTCGAATGCAATGGTAGCAAGTGTGAATGAGTCTTGAATATATTAATGGTAATGCTACTCTTAAATCCGAGGACAAACCAAAAGATTTGATTTGATTTGATTTGAGGGTCCTCTGGACATTTTCTGATGGTTTCTTACTCTTCACCCTTTTCCTAAAGGACAAAACTGGATCCATTCCTGCTTTTTACTCCCCCAAAAGGGAATTAATTTTCAGAAACAGTGATATCACTCCACAATGACTACCACTACATTCAGTGTCCTACATATACACACCTGCACCACACTCAACTCACATGTTGATTTTTTGCTGAGGGAAGAAAAACTGGAGAATCCTGGAGAAAATACCCTTGTGGATTCTGAGAAAACAACACATCAAACAAACTCAGTTCACGTATTGCCTGAGCCAGGGATTGAAAACAGGCCACAGAAGCGAAAGGCAGTAGTGAACCACTACCCCACCCATGCTTCCAAGAATACAACCCCACCCCCTTTTTGCACTTATCCAAACAATGCTGTTACCCCAAAATTTTGCCCCCCTCCCCCCTCCCCCCCCCCCCCCCCCAATTGTGCTGTAAAATTAAAGCCTGGTTTTCACTAGCAACACTATTGTTTAATTAGTGCTATTTAGTGCTAAAATAGTACAAACTATGCACACTTTAAGTGTTTGTATACTCTGTCGCATTTATTACGTACGTGTGAAAAAAGGCAAGCACTGTTATATTGAGTCTGTGTGTGTTGCTTGTGCTTATACATGTATGCTTACGTCACTATTGAAATCCAGGCTTAAGAATGGTATTCAAAACAATGACTTTAATTCAACTAATAAGCTTTAATCCCATGGTAATTAAACAATTTGACCGTCTAGACATGGTTATTTGTAAATGTTATGACATAATGATCCGGCATCCATTTCAGCAAGGGATATGCTGTGCATTAATTTAATTCCTAAAGAATTTTAGCTATGATGAGAATATGTTGTGAAGACTTTTTGATGTACTTTTAACTCATCAAAAATCATTGAGATACGCTGCTGTATTTGTCGTAGTAGTTTAAAGGGACAATTCAGTTCTTGTTGTTTGTGGTTGTTGTTGTTTGTTTTCAAAATGAATATTTAGCTTTTGAACCAGTGCTTTTGGAATTTGCTGTCAGCCATCACATTAGACAATAATTGTCTGACATTTGTTGTCAGGCAATCACCCGTCCAATCTGCCTTGACTGATAATGAATATAACACAGTGCTAAATATCAGACCGGTTACGAAACATAATTTTGAATCACATCATATACATACTTAATAAGAAATGTGCTGTTAAATTAAAATCGTGCAACTTGTCGCGCAACTAGCCTCCTCCGCAGGCAACCTTTTGAATGCTGCTCGTATTACCATCCTGCGCGCAACAAATTTTCTTCGTTGCACGAAGTAGAAGCACTGTCTGCTTTTTGCAACAAAGAAAATTTGTTGCGCGCGGGGTGGTAATACGACCAACATTTGCTCTGCAACTTGCAACGCAACAATGTTGCGCAACAAGTTGCACGATTTTGTTGCTCGTACTACCGGGCCTTTACGTACCCATGCGACAAATTACTGTACTATAGAGATGAAGGCAACATCTAGTCACACCCTCAAAATCTGCGTATATATATATCCGTAAAACGGAGCACTGATGGAGAAAGAGGGGTAAAACGCACACCACCTCGGGCTAACTTTTATGAGCGACTCCCAAATTGTTTCCTCAATTCTTTACTTAAAATTCAGAATTTTAGACGAGTAACTCTTGATATTCAACGTTAAATAGTTTCCACTCAGAATATAATAATTAGTTGCCAGTTTTGACCGATTTTTATCTAATTCCGAACTCAGCTCTTTAACCTTTTGTAACAAACCTTAATTGTTAATTTTTTTCAGTGTTACAAATTGAGGTATATCCTTTATTTTCATATTTTACTCGACTGATAGCAAAATAATTATTTTCTTCTTCAGATGTCAGAAAGCTCAGACCGGATGAATATCCACTACGTTTACAGTTAGAATGGCAGAAAAACGACAGAGAAGGTCGCTTTCTTCTACAGAGTGACAGCGATAAAACCGCTCACTCAAAATTATACGAGACGACAGAAAATGCTGGAGAGGGGCTAAACTTAAAGCGAAGGCTCTCAAAACGAGAGAAAAAGCAACTGAAAAAGAAGAGAGAAGAAGAGGCGAAGAAAGCTGCTGCAAATGAAAAAGCTGGCAAAGACGACACTGCAATTGCACAACATCTGTACGATGAACTACCAGAAACAAGCTTCACAAGAAGTATTTCAAATCCGGAAGCTGTCATGCGACGAAGACGACAGCAGAAGCTCGAAAAAAGACTCAATGAGTTCAAAAACAAGGACAGTCCCGCTGGAGGGACACTTAAGATATTTGCCACAACTTTAAAACCAGAAATCCCATATAAAACCCTTCTTGTCTCAGTTGATGACACTACAGCGCATGTCATAAAAGAAGCTCTAATTAAATACCAAATGGAGAAAGAAGACCCCGAAGAGTACTGCTTAATTATGGTGAATATCCCACCAGAGGGAGCTAATACAAGTGCTACACTTGGAAAAGAAAGAGTTGTACACGACGAAGATTGTCCTCTCAAGATTGCAGTAACATGGCCGCCTAGTAGAGGAACCGTCGTGTTTCATTTAAGACGGCGAGCAAACTTGCCTCAGCATCGTCGTGAAAAACGCAGATCAAAGTCCCCAGTGAGAAAACCCTTAGAAGTTTCGCCTGAAAAAGAGGTGGGACAACGGCTCTCACAGACGTCCTTACCAGAGCATCTCTTACCATATCTCCTCGAACTACCATCAGATGATACAGACGTCAACTACAAACCACGATTGCATCGCTTACAAATGAATGTCACCGAAGTTGGCAGCGAAAAGTCAATGTCCGCTGGAGGCAACTACCTTGTGCTCCATGCGCCACATATTCTTCAGCGTCATTGCGTCATTACAAATATGGATGGGATAGTGTCGGTTACTCCCAGTACCGGAGATGCTGAAGTGTCAATCAATGGGAAAAGAGTTTACGAGACAACTACACTGAAACATGATGATATTGTGAGAATAGGGCGACAGCACACATTTAGATTTTGTGATCCTGCCTTTGAGAAGCCATCAAGGCACAGCGCTCCCAGTTCGTATGACCGAGGAAGTTTAAGTAGCAACAGTGACCTGGAGGCGCCGAGAAGACCAAGGTAAAGATGAATTTTACAATCAGTTTGTAAGACGAAAGTTTAGACCTACCCACCCATGGCCCACCCATAGTTTGCAAAGCTGGTATTCTTTGGGGAGTTTGGAGATTTGGGATTCCTGTTGGAAAATTGCGGGGGCGCTCGGCTCCAATCTTGCGCATCCATGATTTTCCCACAGGACTCCCAAATCTCAAAACCCCAAAAGAACGCCTGCTTTTCAAGCTCGCCCACTACACCCAGATGCGTTTTCAAAACCATCACATGAAGCTTAATCTTAAACGTGTTTTCTTATTCCATCTTAGACCGAATTCTGTTGGTCCTCCTGTCCACAGTCCCCATAACAACTACCCTAGCAACCATATAAATGAAACCATTGACGTAGATATGAACAATGAACAACCCGCTGGTATGTTTGAAACAACGTTTGACGTCACTGGAGAAGTGACAACATACACTGGTGGACACAGGGAACCCGTAAGTAAACGTTGATAGAATCTAACTACCCTTTTCTTGAGAAGATTATGTAAGGACCGCCATTGAAAGGTTTCATTTAGATTTCCTTCATTCCTTCCTCCCTCCCTCCCCCTCTCCCTCCCTCCCTCCCTCCCTCCCTTCCTCCCTTCCTTCCTTCCTTCCTTCCTTCCTCCCTCCCTCCCTCCCTTCCTTCTTTCTTTCTACATACCTATCGTTCCCTCTTTTCTCCCTCCCTCCCTCCCTCCCTCCCTTCCTTCCTTCTTTCTTTCTACATACCTATCGTTCCCTCTTTTCTCCCTCCCTCCCTCCCTCCCTCCCTTCCTTCCTTCTTTCTTTCTACATACCTATCGTTCCCTCTTTTCTCCCTTTAATTCGTTTGTTTACTCTGTAATTCTTTCCTTCATTTTCATTTTTTCATTCAATCTTTATTTCATTCCTCTTTTCTTCCTTTTCTCCTTTCCCTCACCACCACCACCATCATCATCATCATCATCATCATCATCATCATCATCATCACTACGATGATAATAATGTTATGGATAATCGTTTAACGTGAACGCTTATAATTCTAACAGAGTTATTTTCAATATCCTTTCAAGGAGCCCTACGGCACCAGACCACCACGAACACCAACACAAACAACATTCGCCCACGAAGATCTCTACGACGATAAGCTCCCCGCAACGTTAGAATTCCTAGAAACGGGAGAAGACGCGTTCTTTGCGGCGGTCGTTAGTGAAGTTAACGGTCAGGCCGTCCATTTTAAACTCGCTCCGACATATACATTGTATATGTGTTCACGGTACCGCATGTCGCCTGCTTATAGACCTGAGTTGATGAATCATCAACGGGGTGAAAGACTTGGGGTAACGTTATTGAAGATAGCAAACATGGCTCGATCGACTATTAGGGTATGTAGTACTGCTTTTAAAATACACCGACTAGAACCTAGTATCTCTAACTTCTAAAGGAGACTGTCTCAGACGTAGTTTGAGATAAAGCGGTGTTGCTTCGAGGGTTTTTCTCCAGGTCCTCCTGTTTTTCTCCATCAGTAAGAACGAACTAGTGGGCTGAGAGTGGTATGCAGTGGTAATGTGTGAGAGTACAGTGTCAACCAATCAAGCCTAAGGCACACTGGATACTTCAATAAACAGTTATTTTTATTTTTATTTTATTTACTTAAACGAGTTACCGGGGTCCTTTAGTTTGTGATGAGATGCAGTCGAACCGTAGCCACCACCTCTGTTTGACGACCACCCTCTGTTAAACAGCTGTGTATCATATTAATTATTTGTTTTTGGTGGCCATTCAAGTACTAAATGATAAGCGACGCAGGGTCGACTGTAAGGAGGGCAAGGGAGATTGTTCCTTTGGTGATACAGTAAAAAGTGGGGTTCCTGTCTACCTCACTCCCGCCATGGGGGATCCTTGTATGCCGTTAAGCGGGTGAAAATATTTGGATTATTCAAAGAGAATTTGAATAGGAGAGGTTTTAGTTCAACCAAAAAGATTAGAAGACTGAATTTGGTTTTCTCTGTTTTCAACAGGAGAATTCTGAAGTCCCCGGAAGTCTTGCCTTTTGGATGGCCAACTGCTCGGAGCTACTCCACTTTATCAAACAAGACTGTGACATCAGTCCGTACACCAAAGATGGCCAACCCAATGGACAACAAGTCTTGGCCCAATCCGTGCATCAGGCATTCCGAGACTTTGTCCGATGTATTCAAAATGAACTGCGGACAGTAATGGCGGCGTTTATTGATCCTACAGATGGTGCTGACTTGGAGGACAGCGATTTGGACTCTTTGAATGAAAATGATAGCGATCACCTCTCGGAGCATTCTGATAGTAGAAGTTATCATGTTCATAATAGATATGGTCCTGATGGTAGACCGCTGTCTGGTGGGGACAGTTGGTTTGGTAAGTCATTATCATATTCTATGTTTAGATGTTTTTGTTGGAACTTATGATGGTCATCCTAACGACAAACCTAGACGAGTAGAAAGGTACAATCGTTGCCAAGAGTGTTGGCACGATTGTTTTGGATGTGCGCGCAGTGGATTTTATTGGGACTGGTCGCCCCCAACCCCTTTACGGAACCCTTCCAACTATCCCTTGCTTCTATGAAAATGTGAAAAATGATGGAATCTGCAAAGTGTTTTTAAAGTCACCCTTGTAAACAGTGATTGCCAAAATTGTTGGCACGTTTGTTTTCTGATGCGCGCGCAGTGGATTTTACTAAGAGTGGTTCCCCCCACACTCCTTTATAATGTTTGTGGAAACTCCGGTACTACTACCATGAAATCAGTCGGACAGAATTTATGGCTGCCAGCAACATTGTATAGGGGGTGAGGGATCCAACAATATGGGCACTATGTGTAGAATGTACCAAATCACGCTGAATTTCACATCGTGCCAACTAATTATGGCACAGAAAAGTTGTCATTGTAGAGGTGTTCATTACATGAAAGAAAAGTGGTCATTGCATGTAGAGAGGTGGTCGTCGTGGACAGAAAATCAATCTTTAAAAAGAGGCGGTCACTAAAGAGTGTGCTTTGGATTTCTTCTCCGTAGGCGGTCGTCGAGGTACGGGACGTGCCACAGTCTCCGAGGTCATCAGCAATCTCTCGTCCACCATGTCTCTACTTCGTCGTTGTCGCGTTAACGCAGCGTTAACCATCCAAGTCTTCTCTCAACTTTTCCACTTTATCAACACGTGGTTGTTCAACAAGTTAGTCCTGGAACCTAAACTCGGTCTTTGTACAAGGGACTGGGGCAGACGTATTAGTAAAAGACTTGCACGAGTGGAGAAGTGGGCCGAGAAACAAGGCCTTGAGCTTGCTGCTGATTGTCATTTGTGTAGAATCGCGCAGGTGAGAAAATGTTCACTAAGGGATATAAAAGTTTCCTGTGTGTGGGAACTCCAAGGCATACACTTGCAGTACGGTTACGGTACGCACGGACATACGTTACAGTTTCGGTACGCACGGACAAACCGTACGGTAACCGTTACGGTACGCTCGTACATACGGTAAGGTTATTTATGGTTACGGTACGCACGAACATACGTACGATTACCGTCGCAATCGATAAACACGGACATACATTACACGTACGGTGACCATTACGGTACGCACGTACATACGATACGGTCGCCGTTCGAAACACACGAAAACATCAACCAATGGGAGAGTCGATGTCAACTTAATGGTGTAATTACAAATTACATCAAGAAATAAAACGCACCGTTTCTCAGATGATATGATTTTGAAAAAGTAGCATTTTCAACTTTAATCCTCATTACGCAACATATCAAAATTCGCTGACACACTTTTGCTGGAAATTTATCTTAGAGCCAATATAATTTGTTGTACCGTAAACTCTAACGAAATACGAGCGTTTTTCCGAGATGAGACCGCGAATCTTTGTTTTTGTTCCAATATTTCCATGTTTCTATTGCAGGCTGCCCATCTTCTTCAGGCACCTAAGAACACAAAAGCCGATACTGACGCTGTGTCGTCATCGTGTTTCAAGCTGAACTCACTACAAGTACGAACTCTTCTTGATAACTACAGACCAGCACCTGATGAGTACATATCTCAGGTAAAATCCTTTCCCTTATATGGAAACCTATTTCCTTATTTGGAAATAGATTCAATTTCTTTATTTGGTATGCTGCCAGTATTTCCATATTTGACGAAAGAGCAAATAATTTTGTGTACGTAATAGACTAGAACTCGAAAACCTCGCTATTTCGAACACAAACCCATTTCCCTTGAGTCATTTTTTCAGTCAATTACTATCGGTTATCTCCAAACCCCGCTATCTCGAACACAAACCCATTTCCCTTGAGTCTTTTTTCAGTCAATTACTATCGGTTATCTCGAACCCCCGCTATCTCGAACACAAACCCATTTCCCTTGAGTCATTTTTTGAGTAACTTCTATTGGTTATCTCGAACCCCCGCTATTTCGAACAACTAAGCTTCCCTGGAAATTCGAGTTTGCGGAGTTCTTGGTACGAAATTGTGCGCAAAGTAAGGTTAAAAAGTAACGACGCATCGCGTTTTCATTTCTCCCCTCCCTCATTACACCGCGCGCTTACTAAATCCACCCTCAACTCCCGCATGAGACAAGGCACGAGTAAGAGAAGCCAATTAAATGGGTCTGAACCCTGTCCTAATTTTCAACCCACTCCTGACAGGATTTAGTTGAAAACATGATCTTGGACGCGGAAGAGAGCGCTGACGAAGTTGCTCGCAGTAGCGGACAAGAGATCCAACTCGAGGAAGACTGGGAACTACAATTACCATTCCTCCTCCCTGAAGATGGCTACTCGTGTGAAGTAATAAGGGGGGTCCCGCCTGGACTTAAGGGCTTTCTAGAGCCTTTGGCGGCTACTGGTTTATGTAGACTTACTATCCAACCTGAGACCTCTGGGTTATGGACGGTGTATTTGAAGAAGTACGAAAAAATGAGTAAGTGCCACAAATTACTGATGGTGTAATTTTCTTTGTTTAGAATAAATGTATTTCTTTTGGCATACAGCTAGAACGAGATCTTCAAACGATTTATGGCAAATTTCGACCGCGGTCCGGTGGCCGACAACTTCAAGTTTCAGCTATTCTTCTTATTTTTATTTTTTTTCTTGTTCGTTGTTGGGGGCAACCTTGCCGGGACCCTTTGAGTCCGTTAGTTGCTCCCTCACTTAGTTTCAAATGTGTTATGATGTAGTCGTGTCTTATCAGTTCCTTTTTGTTTTTCTCCTGTTATTGTAAACTCGCGAACTAGTGGAAGCTTCTAAATAAATTTGAATTTCTAATCTTTTTTTTTTCAATTTGAAGGTTTAGATCTGTCTAATTCCCAGTCTCCTGAGGTCCAGGAAATCTCGTTCAATAAGGGGCGTGGTGGTATGGGCCTTAGCATTGTCGCTGCAAAGGTATATTTATATTTTGAATTCTCTTTACGACGGGACTTTTTTCAAGACGATTGCAAGTTGTTTATGTACGCACATCAGACAGACAGACAGACAGACATGTATATGATGCCATTACTAATCATAGTCTTAAACACAGGGAACCCGTCAAGATAAACTCGGTATATACATCAAACAAGTAGTGAAGGATGGACCCGCATCGAAGGTAACATTTCATCATTAGTACAACTGGGATTCCTTTGCTCAGCGTGACCACAGGGTACCCGTGATAGTGAAAAATACGTCTGCCCGCAATTTTCGTTGTTGAATATGATTTATCAGTGTGGTTTTAAGCCCATTTTTTTTCAATTTTATTCAATTAGGACGGGAGACTTCAAGCAGGTGATCAAATCTTGTCTGTAAATGGTGAAAGTCTTGTTGGAGTGACTCAGGAAAGGTAAGAAATACAGTAGTTTAACTCCTCTATAGCGACCTCTCGGCCATGAAATCAGTAAATGTCCGTCTTAGAGGGGTTTCCGATAAGTTTTCTGAAACCCATTCTTCCAGTATTGTGTGGCTAAACAATTTTAGGTCAAGTTAAAATCGAGTCGTGTTGACCAGCGGTCTCTAGCTTGTATGTGCGGGGTGCCCCTAAGCCATGCAAGACCCTCACATATTGTAAAGCGCCATTGAGCTGCCGCAAATGGCGCTATATAAATATTTATTTATTGTTTATTATTATATGGTCATTTTTGCCCATCGTTGCGAATCCATAGCTTGCTTGAACGCTGCAGCTCAATTCTTGTTTAACCTTCGTTTTTTCTTCTGACAGGGCTGCTGAGGTTATGGTGAAGTCTGGAGCCAACGTTTCTCTCCAGATTTTGAAGCAAGGAGCTATTTATCACGGTTTGGCTACAATTCTAATTCAAAGCCCAACCAAAGGTACGCCTAGTACATTAGGAAAGCCTAACCGGGAAATGATATACGGGCATCACATGATTTTACGGGTTGTCCCGCATTTGTCCCGCATTTGAGTTTTACTCCATCAGTTACTTTAAAATGTTCTGAAAATGCTCTAAAAATATTCGCTCGTTTGTCTGTCTGTCTGTCTGTCTGTCTGTTTGGTTGGTTGATTGGTTGGTTGTTTTGTTTGTTTGTTTGTTTGTTTGTTTGTCAAATTGGAACTGATTTTTTGGACCCGGCTAACTATTCTCGGGGAGGATAGAGTCGCTAAAATCTCACGACTTTCTATTTGCTTCCCAGAGCAACCACAAAGGCTAACACCTCTGGAGCCAGAGCCAGAACCGCTGCAGTCATCCCCCACTCTACCAGATGATAGCATCCCTTCAAGCCAATGGGTGCATGACCGTCGTCATGACAGCATGACAGATGACAGATTAATTGACGATCGAAGAAGGGCTGAAGCGGAAGAAAGAATGAGAGAAGAGGAGAGACTTAGAGAAAAAGAGGAAGAAAGACGAAGGCAGGAAGAAAGGTTAAGAGAAGAGGAAAGAATTAGTGAAGAAGAAAGAATTAGAAAGGAGGAATTTTTGCGAGAAGAAGAAGAAAGACGAAGACGTGAAGAAGAAGAAGAAGAAAGAATACTAGAGGAAGAAAGATTGAGACAAGAAGAGGAAGATCGGCTTTACGAAGAGATACGCCGAAAGGAAGAAGAAGAACGACTAAGAGAGGAAGAAGATAGGAGAAAACTCGAAGAACAACGTCAAGAAAGGATACGTCTTCAAAAAATAGAAGACGAACGAAGAAGACGAGAAGCAGAAGAAGACGAGAAGTTTCGTATACAAGAGGATCGGATTCGTAAACGGATGGAGGAGGAAAGAAGAATTATTGAAGAAGAAAGAAGAAAACTTATGGAAGAAAAGCGCTTGCTGGAAGAAGAAAGGAAGAAAGAAGAAGAGAGGAAACGTTTCGAACGACAAAGACTCCAAGATGAGCAGAAAAGACTAGCTGAAGAGAAACAACGGATTGAAGAAGAACGTAGACGAATTGAGAATCGTCAGTCGATTGATATAGAAGAACTTCGCAAAGCAGACGAAGAAAGACGACGTAATGAAGAAGAGAGACGTCGAATTGAAGAGGAAGAAAGACGTCGCATTGAAGAAGAAGAGAGACGTCGCATTGAAGAAGAGGAGAGACGTCGAGTAGAGGAAGAAGAAGAAGAAGAAAGACGAAGACTGGAGAAGGAACGCGAAGAAGAAGAGCGAGAACTCGCTGAAGAGCAACGTAGACGAGAGGAGATCCGAAGACGTGAAGAAATCCGAAGACGCGAAGACCAACGAAGGCTTGCCGAAGAACGACGACGCGCCGAAGAAGAAGCACGACTCCAAGAAAATGAACCCCAACCGCGAAGAGTCCGTAAGATTCGTTTCGAAGATGAAGTCATCGCTCCTGCTAACGCGCCAAGAGTAGAAAACGATGCACCAGCTCAACAGGAAAAGTTTCTGAAACCTCCCGAAAACATTCCGAAGCAGGGCGAAGTCATTGAAGAAGAACCAGTTGTGATCCGAGGCAGACTTACCGAAGCAGACGTTGCTTCAATGGACGCTGTGTTCAAAACTTTAGAGGAAGATACGGCACCTCCACCTCCACCAAGACCAACCAGTCTTGGCTCAGTCAGTCGTCCTAAAGAGGTAAATTTTAATGTAGTAATACACCAATGAAGGCTACACAAATACATTTTCATTCAAATCATAAGAAGACCCCGTCCTTGCAGTTACTGTCATCTGAGAGAGTCATAATGACTTACTCCCATTAATCCCATCTTTGTTTTTTTATTCAGGATCAGCCCAAAGACGAGTCACCAAAAAGTCCCATACGAGTTGACAGCCGTAATACTCGTTATGGACGCGCCATTGTTATAACGCAAGGTGTTTTACCATCTGCTCTTTCGCCTTCGTCGCCAAACAAACCCTCAAAACCAGTCTATAACTTTGATCAAGTACCAGCACAACAGCCTAAACGACAAGAGTACAAGGAAGAGGACGAGTTTGAACGTTGGCAAAGACAGCAACGAGAAATTGCAGAAAAACGCGAACGTGAGGCTGAAGAACGAGAAAGACAAGTGCGTGAGCGTGCACAACATGAACAAGAGGAGCGTGAACGTGTACAGCGTGAACGTGAACGCGAAGAACGGGAACGTATACAACGTGAACGTGAAGAGCGTGAAAGACAGCAACGACAACAAGAAGAACGGGAACGAGAAGAGCGTGAACGAAAATTACGCGAAGAACGTGAACGCGGAGAGCGTGAACAAAAACTACGCGAAGAACGTGAACGAAGAGATCAAGAACGAAGAGAACGCATGCAAAGAGCGCGTCTTGAACGCGAGAGAAGAGAACGGGAAGAACAAGAACGCCAAGAACGATATGAAAAAGAAAAAATTGAAAGAGAAAAACAAGAAATGGAACGACTGAGAAAAGAAAAAGAAGAAAAAGAGCAAAAAGAAAAAGCTGAACGACAACGGGAATTGGAAAAGCAGCGTAAAGAACAAGAGGCGGAGAAAAGGAGACAGTCGGAATCCGAAGAAAGATCTCCTTATATGGCAAGAGAGCGTCAATTTCTTTACTCTGATGAGAAGGCTGGTAACAAAACGTTGGATTACATTGAGTCCATGTCAGCTGACGAAGTTGAGCGCGAGTTCCAACGTCGTCTCGAAGCCGAAAACAAACGACGTCAACTGAACGAGGATTATGAAGACAGACGTGCTGGCGGTCTTGTGTCTGTTGCGCGAGTCACTTATCACCCAGATCGTAGCGATCAAAGTGAAAGAAATCGAAAGTTACAAATGATCCATCAAGAAAGTAAAATTCTGGAGAAGCTCGCTGAGGAACATAAACAACAAAGACTAAGTCAACAGCGAAACTTGGAAAGAAAGATCGAAGAACAAAATATTTTACGGGAGAAAGAGAACGAGGCGCGAAGGCAGCTTCTGGAAGAGCAACGCCTTCGTTCTGCTCGCGGAAGCACGAGTGAGCCCGGTCATGTAATGGAACTCAAGGAGAGAGCACTCGCTGATTACGAACGCCGACGAGCACTTATCGATCAAGAAATAGCTCGTCAACAAGCTCAGGTGAATTTTCAAGAGCAAATGCGACAAAAAGAAATGGATGACGCCAAAGCAAAATTAGATCAAAAACAGCCGGTTTCAGCGTTAAAAACAACCAATGGCAAAAAATCAAAAAAGCAGGTTTCCTTCTCACAGATGTCAACCGAGATCCGTGAACCGGCCTCTCCAACATACGTGGTAGAATCGTCATCGGGTTACACAGCCAAGATCACGCCATCAGCGAGTGTTCGGCTCGTGGAGACCCGACCTCCCGCAGAATTGGACACTCCTCCGAGTACCCCACCCGATTCTCCTCCAGAATCTCCAATAGATTCTCCACCACTACCGCGTCCTCCACCTCCAGAATACGATGAATACGACCCACCTCCTCTTCCTCCGCCCCCATCGTCAGACCATGTAAATGATGACGAAGACTTACCTCCACCTCCCAAGTCAGCGTTCTCGACCTCAAGCTCGTCAGGTATGAGCTCGAGCGGTCCACGATCTCCTATGGAGACGAATTCCAAAAATTATAACGATGTTTTTCCTGCAGATTATCCGTATCCACGCCCTGGCAGCCAAAGAAGCTCAGTTGGTTCGGGATACGGGACATACCCTCGGGCAGCTCGTCCAGTGTCATATCCAACTCCAGCAGACCTCGATAGTATTCAGTTTAGTGATTCCATGCAATACAGTGGTTCTAATAATAATATCGTTGGGATGAACTCCCTAAGTGGTGGGATACGTGGAACGCAATCTCTTGGAAGAATACCTTCAACTAATTCAGCAGTAGAAATAAGCAGAACAAAAATGGCACGAATGTCACTGAAAGATGAATCAAGTAATGAAACTCCTCCTCCGATTCCCAAGAAACCCGAGCACTTAGCGTTTAAAGATAAAATGAAACTCTTCAATCAAGATTCCACTCCTAAAAATAGATCCACCGCGTCAAGATGGCAGCGAGATCAGCTTAACGTCAACGGTGATGTCACATATACTTAACGCTAGCTCCTCGATGGATGCTGTGGTGTTCCCCAAAGCTCGATGCTTGGACCCAAAGTTAGTAGAGTGGAATTTCTGAATATATGAAGAGCGCCAGACCTTGCTTTTTTATGGATGGTGGATATGAATGAGGTCTTTCAAAAGCTCGATGCTAGGACCCATTCCTGGATCCAATTTTAGACACGTTGGACACGTGTCCCATATTATTACTGGAGATGCATTTTGTACGCTTATTTAGTAACACATGTGAGGACATTTTGCTAAAAAAGCAAACAAGTAGGAATTAGCTTTTAATTTTACAACAATCGAACATTCTTCTTAATATGTCAATCATTTCAAGTTGTCTCAAAACACTTAAAAGTGGTTACCGGACGGACATTTTGAAAGTTAGAGGCCACGTCATAATGCCAAATTACCAAGGCTTGTTTCTAACTTGGAACAACTTAACAAGCGCCCAGACTAACTTCTTGAATTAACACATCCCTATTTTCTTTCAATTTAATCACATTGATATATCTGGGGATCGAGGTATGAACTGGGCCTTAAGATACCTCACTTCCAAGATGGCCGCCGTGAACGACATTTTAAGCGTACGTTTTACATGTACGAATGTATTTTAATAATTCATAAACTGTAAATTTTATGTTATCATAGAAAGTGACTAAAGACACTTTTCCATGGATCATTTTGATGCTTTTATGGAACCATATATGCGATGGCATATTTTTAGAAATTTTGTACTTACAGGAACATTTCATTGGCTTTCTTGTCAGCCAATCAAATTCATCTCATCCGTTGTCAATGAAGCATAGTTTTCTTTGGCAATCAAACCACTTGGTATTAACGTCATTTATCATGGTTTTCTCTGTCATTAAGGAGCTCATCACTGATCCAGAGTGTGTTGCAGTGTTTATATGTTTATCCTACGGTTGAAAATTGCGATAAAAGTCTTGTAATATTTCTCTATTACCGCATTTTTGAAAAGGTTGACCGCTGCGATCAGAGTTTATACGTAGAAAGATAAATATCGAGAAAAGAGAAGAGAAGAGAAGCCACACGATATCCACTTTTTCATAACACATTCGTTCAAATCAAAAAGCCCAGTGGGCTGTTCAGCATGTTTACCATGTGGACTGTTCAGCATGTTTTAACGCCAGCCTTTTTAAAAATCCTTGACTGAATATGTTAAGGAGGTGTTACACGAGACGATTTTTAACGACAATTTTCCGCGCAACGTTGCAACAACTTGCAATATTTTGCCTTGCAAGTTCCTGACTTGGATTCAAAAACTCGCAACGCGTTGCAGAAGCGAAAATTGCAAGGAAAATCGTTTCAAGTGTCATGTTACACGAAAAAGATTTTTAACGCAACGCCGTTGCGCTGAAAATCGTCGTTAAAAATCGTCTCGTGTAACACGGCCTTTATGGTTCAATTTTTTCACCAGTTTGTGTTTGTTTCTAAGGATAGTTAAAGTTAGGTATAGGGTTTAAACCTGAAAATTAAACCGAAAAAAAAAATTGTTATGAAAAGCAAAACGTCCTAAAAAATTTAAACCGGCGATGAAAAATTGAACCATATAAATACAATAACTGAAAACTCTTAGATGACTGATCTAGTTTTCTAGTTTAATTTAACTCGTAAAGAATTTAATATGCTATGGTTTTTAGACCGAAATGGAATGTACATAACTTTAGAGGAATGACATATTTGTATCATCACTTCGTTGTACAAAGAAATTCAGTAGTTTCAATAAAACCTATATTTGCGTTATTTGCAGTTTTTAACTCGTGGATTGCAAATCCACGAGTTGTAGTGAGGGGTCGAAATATGCAAATGAGTCAATCCACGAGTTGTAGTGAGGGGTCGAAATATGCAAATGAGTCAATCCACGAGTTGTAGTGAGGGGTCGAAATATGCAAATGAGTCACTCACTCGAACATTGTTAAACTATGTTACTGCGCATGCTCGACGTGAATGAAGGCAGGTCGAAAGTAACGAGGGTTCTGGGTACGCAGCAACTATCGTGCTCTAGCTCTTTTATTGCGGGACTTTTTGTCTCCTTACATTTACATCTTTAAATGTATTATCTCTGCCTTTGACTTTGACAATAATTATGCTGATATATGAACAACATTTGGACAGTCCAAGAGTTGTCATGCTGCTTTGCTTTTAAAATAACTGAATTGAAAACAAGAAATTGTGATTTTGGGGGTTAAAATAACGCATCGAATAATTAAGTTCCGTTTATACGAATTTCTCCAAAGCCTTGTGTGTCGTTTTAAAAGTTTTGGTCGAAAAACGCATAGAATTGCTTGAAATCTAAACTGGTGACGTCATCGTTTCATCGCTATGGTAATCCCCATGTAAACAAAACACATACCATTAAAAACTTCAGTCTTTATGTAGTAAGTGGACGAAAGTTCATAACTGTGGGTGCTTTCATGTAAGAACTACAGCCGTTTCAAGTTGACCGGTCGAGTTCTTGGACAAGTATCTACCCATGATCCCTATCGGCCCAGTATATCTGCGCAGACTCAGTAGATAGACATCTCGTTAGAAAAGGATACGTACGTTCACTAACAGCGTGACCACAGTTCCTTTCGGAACTGGCGCAATCACCATTCGCCCCGTCAACCTTTTTGAAATAGTTATACATTGCACACCTTAACAGCGCCATAACTAAGGTAATTTCTATTCAAGAACAGGGTTCCCAGGGGTCAGGGAAAAGTCAGGGAAAAACACAGTCAGGGAAAAGTCAGGGAATTCTTTATTTGGTCAGAGAAATTGAGATTTTCACTTCAAGTTAGGGAAAAGTCAGTGAATTTTGTATAAATATCTAAAAATATTTCTTGTAGTTACTATTATAAGTATAGAAAAAAACTTTCAAAGACAGAATAAATTATTTGGAATATTTAACAAACTGGTCATGTTAGTTACACCATGCAACATTTTCTATTTTTTGTCTTCTGTGGAATAGTCGTATTATGATAAAAAAAGGCCTGGACACAACTAAGGCAGCCATATTGGAAGTAACTGACAAATTGTTGTGTTTGTCTAATTGTGCAAAATAGTCAGGAAAAACCGAGTTTTAGTCAGGGAAAAGTCAGGGAAAAGTCAGGGAAGTTAATATTTCAGAATGGCTGGGAACCCTGAAGAATATTCTAATGAGTGCATATGACATTTGTAATCAATAACAAAAATCGTGTCCGTAATGCACATAAAGTTTGAAGACTTCGGAAAACTCACTTCATTTTTTACTTGGCTTTATTTTGTAAATAATTCTTTAGCTCAGTTTTGCCTCAACTCTCCCTCTCTTAATTATTATATTTTCCGCCAGGAAGGGAAACTATTGCGAACTAATATTATTATCCACTAATAGTTCGCCAATAAGAGTCGAGATTGTAGATAATCCACGATTTAATTGCACGACGCGAGTCTGCCATTTTACAAATTAAGACTCTTACTCCATACTGACCTCACGTGTACCAATATAATATTCTTACATAAAAAATTAAGTTGACAAAAATTGCATAATACTTCTAAATAACAGCCCTCACCGAGTTCACGTGTACAAATATAATATTCTTACAAAAATAATTAAGTTAACAAAAATTGCATACTGCATGATACTTTTAAATAACAGCCATTTATAGGCATCAAACCCAGTAAACCGATCGAAGCAGGTAAAATTCATTTTTGTTTTTTTCATTTGTTCGTTCTTTTCATTGGAGTTTCGCATCCCCTGCACCTCTTCAAAATCCGCCCCTGCCTGCATTCCATTTCATAGAATGAGTCTGAATCAATAGAGTATTATTCTAAACAACTTTAGAAATCAAAAATTAATAACATCGCTTTTCGTGGGTTCGATGCCTCTTTAGATAAGTAATGTTGAGTTTGTGTTGAGGAGAAGTTTGACGAACTTTGGCATTGTCGTTAACTGGAAGGCACAATCTTGAATTGAAATTCTCTTTGAATATCATGGATGTAAAAACAGAACTAAGTTGTTTGATTTGGACACTTTTGCTTTATTCCATTCCAATTAATGGTCAGAATAACGAGATTATCCACATCGATGTAGCCAACGCGACTTCTCTACGAAACGGAGAACTAGCCTTCGTGAGCTTTGACAAACAGGAGAACAAGTATTTGAAAGTCACACCCATCAAAGTCCTTCAAGTCAAGACAGAAAAGGCTTGCTCGCTAGGCTGTACCTCTGAACTCCAATGTGTGTCTTTTAACTTTGCTATTGTCCCAAGTTCAAGTGCAAAGCGTCAGTGTGAGTTGCTTGCAAAAGACATTTTCACTAACTCTAACAATGTACGCATCAACACAAGCTCTCATCACTTTGTTATACAGGTGAGATCAAGCAAAATTGTTGCTATATATTTAGTACGTAGTTTTTGAATTCGTCTTTGTTTTCTTTCGTTAAAAATCAAGACCAAATGCTTGTCTTTACCCTGCAAGAACAACGGAGTCTGTATTCCAAACTACAGCAGAGACACCTACATCTGTAATTGTCTAGCAGGGTTCTCAGGAGAGCATTGTGAAAATGGTGAGTTTTAGATATCTTTTTCTCTAAATCTTTTCTCTTTCTTTTTCTTCTGTTAAATAAATCCAGGAGTTGCAGAGTAATAAGAAATAAGCTCATTTCAGTGAATGAATTGAGATACAATTGGAAAAAAAGTCATTACTGGCTTCGATTTTGAACTAGTACAAAAACAAGCGATTTCCAGCTCTGGTCCAGGCATCCATCACTGACCCAAAATGTACATTTTCCAACTATTTTCAACAACTTTTAACTGACAAAATCTTTGAAATTACATTGCTTTAACCGCAATTATTCAAGTGATTTGTGCTTGAGACTAATTAGCATGAGGCCTCTCAGTTTCAGGTCCATATTTATTCCTTTGTTGTCCACAAAGAAAACATGCGTTTTGCAAAATAGTTTTTTACGTGAGTTTCGATATTAGTTTATTTGTTTTAGAAATAGAGCATCATTTGAATCACAATTTAGAGAAACTCAATGTTTTCTAGCCAAAAGTCAATTCTAATGCGACCAGGAAATTACCACGATATACTACAATAAATTTTGTAAATAGATTCTTGAGAAAATTCCAGTGATTTTGAATAATTGATTATTTTTTTAAACAACGTTCATTATGATATCACGGAAAGTTTGTAAATACGTTTTCTCGATAAATTCTTATGATTTTGAATAAGCTAAACAAGGTAATTCACAGGGGGGCTTTTTGGCGGGTAAAATTCTTAAAGGTTCTTATGTTGTTTCGCTCCCTATTGTAGCTTAGATTCATTTTTTCTTTCAGCTCCACCCACCACTCCAGCGCATACAACAGGTATGTATGGCAACTAAATGTAACTAGACCCTTGCCAGTCAGTCAGTCAGTCAGTCAGCCAGTCAGTCAGTCAGCCAGCCAGTCAGCCAGTCAGTCAGTCAGTCAGTCAGTCAGTCAGTCAGCCAGTCAGTGAGTCAGTCAGTCGTTCGTTCGTTCGTTCGTTCGGTCGGTCGGTCGGTCGGTCGGTCAGTGAATCAATATCATTCAATCAGTTAATTAATCATTTTTTATTTGCCATTTCTCTTTCAGCTCCTCCAGCTACTTCAAGTGAAGCGCCTGCAACAGGTATGTATGGCAACTAAATGTAACTAGACCCTTGCCAGTCAGTCAGTCAATCGGTTTGTCAGTCAGTCGGTCGGTCGGTCGGTCGCTTGGTCAGTGAATCAATATATCATTCAATCAGTTAATTAATCATTTTTTATTTGCCATTTCTTTTTCAGCTCCTCCAGCTACTTCAAGTGAAGCGCCTGCAACAGGTATGTATGGGAACTAAATGTAACTAGAACCTTGTCAGCCAGTCAGTCAGTCAGTCAGTCAGTCAGTCAGTCAGCCAGTCAGTGAGTCAGTCGTTCGTTCGTTCGGTCGGTCGGTCGGTCGGTCGGTCGGTCAGTGAATCAATATCATTCAATCAGTTAATTAATCATTTTTTATTTGCCATTTCTCTTTCAGCTCCTCCAGCTACTTCAAGTGAAGCGCCTGCAACAGGTATGTATGGCAACTAAATGTAACTAGACCCTTGCCAGTCAGTTAGTCAGTCAGTCAATCGGTTTGTCAGTCAGTCGGTCGGTCGGTCGGTCGGTCGGTCGGTCAGTGAATCAATATCATTCAATCAGTTAATTAATCATTTTTTATTTGCCATTTCTTTTTCAGCTCCTCCAGCTACTTCAAGTGAAGCGCCTGCAACAGGTATGTATGGGAACTAAATGTAACTAGAACCTTGCCAGCCAGTCAGTCAGTCAGTCAGTCAGTCAGTCAGTCAGTCAGTCAGTCAGCCAGTCAGTGAGTCAGTCAGTCGTTCGTTCGTTCGGTCGGTCGGTCAGTGAATCAATATCATTCAATCAGTTAATTAATCATTTTTTATTTGCCATTTCTCTTTCAGCTCCTCCAGCTACTTCAAGTGAAGCGCCTGCAACAGGTATGTATGGCAACTAAATGTAACTAGACCCTTGCCAGTCAGTCAGTCAATCGGTTTGTCAGTCAGTCAGTCAGTCAGTCAGTCAGCCAGTCAGTGAGTCAGTCAGTCATTCGTTCGTTCGGTCGGTCGGTCGGTCGGTCGGTCGGTCAGTGAATCAATATCATTCAATCAGTTAATTAATCATTTTTTATTTGCCATTTCTCTTTCAGCTCCTCCAGCTACTTCAAGTGAAGCGCCTGCAACAGGTATGCATGGCAACTAAATGTAACTAGAACCTTGCCAGCCAGTCAGTCAGTCAGTCAGTCAGTCAATCAACTACTTAACCAACCAACAAACCAACCAACCAACCAACCAACCAATCAACCAACCAACCGAATGACAATCCAACCAACCCTGCAACCAATCAACTAAACAACCGACCAACCAATCAATTATTTAACAAATCAACCAACCAAACGACCAACCAACCAACCAAACGACCACCTAACGACCCTGCAACCAATCAACGAACCAACCAGCCGACGAGCCAATCAACTATACTTAACCAAATAACTAGCTAGCCAACCGGCGCGTCTTTGTCAACATATGCAGATAATCGGAACTCACATACTTTACTCTCTGTTCAATTTCAGACTGCGAGCTTGTCTTCCCCACTGCTTCTACGTCTAACTACGTATTGATAAAGCGCGCATTTAGCCAAATAATTTCTAGTTTTACTGTGTCTCTTTGGTTGAAAGTTCCTAGTTCATATCAAACAAAAGTTATGATCTTTTCCTACAAGAAATCTACTAATCAAAATGCTGCAAGCTCATTATCCTTGGCATTCCAAAATGGCGGAAAAGTTGAAGTAACGATAAATGGCGTTCTAACGTAAGGAGATTTTTATACCGTAAAATTTCGTAAAAGAACCCCAGGCGGGTTAGCACTGACGGTGGAGTGTGTGAACATAAGCTTCCCCTCCCCTCCCCTCCCCACTCCCATCACCACCCCCCTCCCCCACAGTTCCTATTCCTGCTGCATATATCTAAAATTTCCGACATTCTGTCCTATTCAAGGGGATTCTAGGTTTAATAGAAAGAAAACTACTCAAAGAGACTAAAGGAAACAAGTAGACTCCATATTTCCGTGCGTCTGTACTCTAATAGATGCACAGATGACGTCAAAATGTGGTGAGAACAAAAAAGAGACGAATTCGAGTGGTGTGACTGTTGTTCTCACCACATTTTGATGTCATCTGTGCATTGATTAGAGAGCAGACCCACTAAAAATGGAATCTATTTGTTTTATATAATTTTCATGCAATACTTCAACCAATCAGAGCGCGCGTAAGACTCAATGACGTCATCTATGCGTGTGTACTGTAATCACACGGTTCTCGACCAATCAGAGCGCGTGTAATATAATAAGTTAGTCAGAATCTGATAAATACGAATTGTTTTTCTTCAGAGCAACACCAGCAAATTTTCAAAACGCCAATAAGTGGCAACACTTTGTAATCAGGTGGACGAACAACGGTGGGGAATTGGCTGTTTTCAATAATGGCAAGCTGAGGTCATCAAAATATGGAATAAATGTCGGCCAAACTGTTTCACAGGATGGGGACATGTATTTGGGCCAAAAGCATGGTGGGCTTGATCCTACAACGGTTATGCAAGGATCTATCGCAGATCTCCATATTTGGGGTCATTCTGTTTCGAATGATGATATTGCTAGTAATCTTAATGATTACGGTTGCCGGACTGATTTACACTATTCCAAGGGTGATGTTTTGGCTTGGGAGAAAGTCTTAGCCACGTCCTACAGTGGATCGGTTTCAAAAACATGTCCTGCAAGGTGCCATTCTTAAGGCCCCTAATCTTTTTAAAGAACTTAATTTTTTGTTGTATAGAAATCACTCATTTATGAAGTAATGCTCCGAGTAAGAACATAGGAGGCTAACGGCAAAAGAGACAGTTACGTGCTATTGGCCCATTTCCTAAAGATTGCGCGCGCATCTTGAAATCGACATCGAAAGTACTTCTAAATACTTTAAACTTCAAATGGACTACAGGTCTAGGATAAAACATAATGGTTTATAGTAAACGATAAAGATCGATGCTTGAATCGCTTTAGTTATAAGAACATTGTTTTTAGACCTACTCCGGGCCCTAAAATCGCCGTAATTTTGGGCGATTTTAGGTGATTTAAGCAAAATTATCCCCAAAGATGCTCAAAACGTAAGGCGATTCTGGGCGATTTTAGGCGATTTTAAGGCCAGGAATAGGCCTGTTTTCTCTGTCCTTTCAGTAGCAACTAGCAGACTAGCACCAACTAAATAGTCGTCTTTCTTTCATGGGTTACATAAAATCACTCTGCTAGGCTTAAAGTTTACTACTAACTATTATGCGTACTATTTTTCTATTAACGTTTTAACGGTCACTCTATAGTATTCTTAGTTGGAGCATCAATTAAGTATTCCATGACTGTCTAATATTATTGCTTGCAAACGTCATATTTCTGAGCTATGATTTAAATTGTTCGTGTGCTAATTTGATGACAGCAGTATAGACAACATTTATCATACAAAAACGACTCAATCCCAAATATTGGAATTTGTTCATTTGTAAATCAGTTTTCACAGATAAAACCTGCAGTTTAGCGAAACCGAAGAGCACTTGTTGCAAATACCACATTAAGTAAGTCCAAATGTCTTCCTTGATGTCATCTCATTCACATTTTACACCTTGGAAATATTTTCCTCTTATTCCAACCTGACGGGTAAAAATAGGCCGAGTGGTCAGAGCGTTGGTCTCGCAATCTGGCGGTCCCAGGTTCGATTCCCGCTCTGGCCACTAGCTGAGACTGAATTTGTACCGATTTCGATTAGCTCAAATTCAGTTTCTCGGCCATGCTTGTAATATAGCCAACTGGTTTGCCTCCTTGACAGTTGGGATTCTCAATCCATTTATGTTTGAATTTTCCTTCATTTCATTTCAGTTCATTTCAACCCCATTTGATTATATACATATAGATATTTGCGGTATATAAATCTTAAAATTTATTATGATTAAATTAACTTTTAAACTAGAAGAGTAGTTCTTAACATTTCATTGTTGAATAAATTTCACTCGAAATAATTTGGTTTCCAATTTTGTGATGATTTCCTCTTAATCATTTACGTACTGTAGAACAGGCCCGTCGCTTGCGGTGGTTCGAAAGTTCGAATGAACTCCCCTCCCTCTCAGGCCCTGTTTATATTTGAGAAAAGTTGTCTCGGTTACCCGAGACAGCCCTCCCCCAAGACAATTTTACAGAGCGTTTATATGGAGTTTCGTAAATTAAACCTGATTTTCGATCAGGACACCTTCTGGAAAATTAGCGTGCACGCACATATCATGTTTGAGCTGTCTCGCCCTAAGATGGCGAGTTAAGGCCCGGACACACGGTGCAACTTTTCCCGAAACGTTTGCTGAAACACCGCGCGCAACACGGTTGCACCGTGTGTCCACCACTGAAACATCTCGTGCAATGTTGCGCGCAACAGATCTGGACAGCTGCAGAAGTAGAACTCGATCCTACTTCTGCGTCTGTTGCGCGCAACGTTTCGCGAAACATTGGAATGGGTGGACACACACTGCAACATGATGCGCGCGATGCTTCTCCGTCTTATATGTAAATCTACTTAAGTTATTCTTGGTTTATTTTTCATTATACCGAAACAAAAATATGACTACTTAGGGCGAAGCAAAAATGTTCTTGCCTTCGAGAACAGCGGTGGAAGAGAAGAAGATGAGACTGAATTTCTTCTTGGTGACCTTGCTGTGTGTCAATCCCTGGCGGCCAAAAATCAAGTTCGCACACTAGTAGAGAGAACCCTGCGACTCTACGAAACAAGACTCATCCATCTTGAGACGTTTGCAGAAAGTCAAAGAGACAACGCCGTCCTTTTTGGAGAGGGAAAACGTCCCTTCTTGGCTGTAACAATCATGACTTTTCTTCGTAAGTGGAACTTTTAAATTTTTCAGCGTCTTTGTTTTTCAGGAATTTTTAGTTTTCACCTTCCATGTCATCAATTAGCTTTGCTCGCCGAGGAAACTATTCAACAGCATTTAAAAAAAAACGTCGGATAAGAATGATAGATTCAACATTATATCAGACTATTTGACATACTATTTTAGATGGTTTTTACCTTCCAACAATTCTTGTTGATTGAAACTTTGTGTCGCGATCGGCATGTTGAACAAAATCAATCTAACATGACATTTTCGACATTTGTTAAATGGCTTCATCTAACAATTTTAGATAGCAAGCCGCGTCGAACTATGGTTCTTCCATGTAAAATATCATTGAAGTTTCATGTAAACGATTAATTTTGCGGTGATTCTCCTTCATTTCTTCGTCTTTGTGCAAGTGTTTCATCAGTGAAAATACGCTGTGATAAGCTAGAGAACAGAACCTTTGTCACTGAACTATACAGGCATAAACAATTTCTGTTTAAAGAAGCGATTCCTCAAACGAAATAGAGGCATTAAAAAAACATTTGATACTTGATTCCTTTGTTCTGGTCCATATTCTGAGTTGACGCAATATATGGACCGCAAGGTCGAGGCGTGTTTTGAGTTCAGCTCAGTTCGTGGACTTCAAAGCCGGTCCATGGTTTGCGCTACCGCAAACTATGGATTCCAACATACAGTGTCAATATTCTGAGTTGACGCAATATATGGATCACAAGGTGGAGCCGCATTTTGAGTTCAACTCAATCTATGAATTTCAATGGCGGTCCATGGTTCGTGCTAGCAAAAGTCCATAGTTTGAGTTGAACACAATCTGTGGACTCGCGAATCAATCCACAGTTTGCGACGACGCGAACTATGGACTTCAAAGTGCATAGTATAGAACATGGTGTAGTGGTCCATAGATTGCACTAGCGCAATATGTGGGCGCTAGCAAAAGTGCATAGTGCGAACTATGAACTTCAAAGTACATGGTTCATAGATTCAACTGGCGCGATATGTGGACGCTAGCAAAAGTCCATAGGTGCGAACTATGGACTTCAAAGTGCAAAGTATAGTACATGGTGTTTTGGTCCATAGATTGCGCTGGCGCGATATATGGACGCTAGCAAAAGTCCATAGTGCGAACTATGGACTTCAAAGTACATGGTCCATAGATTGCGCTGGCGCGATATGTGGACGCTAGCAAAAGTCCATAGTGCGAACTATGGATTCAAAGTGCATAGTATAGTACATGGTGTTTTGGTCCAGAGATTGCGCTGGCGCGATATATGGACGCTAGCAAAAGTCCATAGTGCGAACTATGGACTTCAAAGTACATGGTCCATAGATTGCGCTGGCGCGATATGTGGACGCTAGCAAAAGTCCATAGTGCGAACTATGGACTTCAAAGTACATGGTCCATAGATTGCGCTGGCGCGATATGTGGACGCTAGCAAAAGTCCATAGTGCGAACTATGGATTCAAAGTGCATAGTATAGTACATGGTGTTTTGGTCCATAGATTGCGCTGGCGCGATATATGGACGCTAGCAAAAGTGCATAGTGCGAACTATGGACTTCAAAGTACATGGTCCATAGATTGCGCTGGCGCGATATGTGGACGCTAGCAAAAGTCCATAGTGCGAACTATGGATTCAAAGTACATGGTCCATAGATTGCGCTGGCGCGATATATGGACGCTAGCAAAAGTCCATAGTGCGAACTATGGATTCAAAGTGCATAGTATAGTACATGGTGTTTTGGTCCATAGATTGCGCTGGCGCGATATATGGACGCTAGCAAAAGTGCATAGTGCGAACTATGGACTTCAAAGTACATGGTCCATAGATTGCGCTGGCGCGATATGTGGACGCTAGCAAAAGTCCATAGTGCGAACTATGGATTCAAAGTACATGGTCCATAGATTGCGCTGGCGCGATATATGGACGCTAGCAAAAGTCCATAGTGCAAACTATGGATTCAAAGTGCATAGTATAGTACATGGTGTTTTGGTCCATAGATTGCGCTGGCGCGATATATGGACGCTAGCAAAAGTCCATAGTGCGAACTATGGACTTCAAAGTACATGGTCCATAGATTGCGCTGGCGCGATATGTGGACGCTAGCAAAAGTCCATAGTGCGAACTATGGATTCAAAGTACATGGTCCATAGATTGCGCTGGCGCGATATGTGGACGCTAGCAAAAGTCCATAGTGCGAACTATGGATTCAAAGTGCATAGTATAGTACATGGTGTTTTGGTCCATAGATTGCGCTGGCGCGATATATGGACGCTAGCAAAAGTCCATAGTGCGAACTATGGACTTCAAAGTACATGGTCCATAGATTGCGCTGGCGCGATATGTGGACGCTAGCAAAAGTCCATAGTGCGAACTATGGATTCAAAGTACATGGTCCATAGATTGCGCTGGCGCGATATGTGGACACTAGCAAAAGTCCATAGTGCAAACTATGGATTCAAAGTGCATAGTATAGTACATGGTGTTTTGGTCCATAGATTGCGCTGGCTCAATATATGGACGCTAGCAAAAGTCCATAGTGCGAACTATGGACTTCAAAGTACATGGTCCATAGATTGCGCTAGCGCAATATGTGGACGCTAGCAAAAGTCCATAGTGCGAACTATGGACTTCAAAGTACATGGTCCATAGATTGCGCTGGCGCGATATGTGGACGCTAGCAAAAGTCCATAGTGCAAACTATGGATTCAAAGTGCATAGTATAGTACATGGTGTTTTGGTCCATAGATTGCGCTGGCTCAATATATGGACGCTAGCAAAAGTCCATAGTGCGAACTATGGATTCAAAGTACATGGTCCATAGATTGCGCTGGCGCGATATATGGACGCTAGCAAAAGTCCATAGTGCAAACTATGGATTCAAAGTGCATAGTATAGTACATGGTGTTTTGGTCCATAGATTGCGCTGGCGCGATATATGGACGCTAGCAAAAGTCCATAGTGCGAACTATGGACTTCAAAGTACATGGTCCATAGATTGCGCTGGCGCGATATGTGGACGCTAGCAAAAGTCCATAGTGCGAACTATGGATTCAAAGTACATGGTCCATAGATTGCGCTGGCGCGATATGTGGACGCTAGCAAAAGTCCATAGTGCGAACTATGGACTTCAAAGTACATGGTCCATAGATTGCGCTGGCGCGATATGTGGACGCTAGCAAAAGTCCATAGTGCGAACTATGGACTTCAAAGTACATGGTCCATAGATTGCGCTGGCGCGATATGTGGACGCTAGCAAAAGTCCATAGTGCAAACTATGGATTCAAAGTGCATAGTATAGTACATGGTGTTTCGGTCCATAGATTGCGCTGGCTCAATATATGGACGCTAGCAAAAGTCCATAGTGCGAACTATGGACTTCAAAGTACATGGTCCATAGATTGCGCTGGCGCGATATGTGGACGCTAGCAAAAGTCCATAGTGCGAACTATGGACTTCAAAGTACATGGTCCATAGATTGCGCTGGCGCGATATGTGGACGCTAGCAAAAGTCCATAGTGCGAACTATGGATTCAAAGTACATGGTCCATAGATTGCGCTGGCGCGATATGTGGACGCTAGCAAAAGTCCATAGTGCAAACTATGGATTCAAAGTGCATAGTATAGTACATGGTGTTTTGGTCCATAGATTGCGCTGGCTCAATATATGGACGCTAGCAAAAGTCCATAGTGCGAACTATGGACTTCAAAGTACATGGTCCATAGATTGCGCTAGCGCAATATGTGGACGCTAGCAAAAGTCCATAGTGCGAACTATGGACTTCAAAGTACAATGTCCATAGATTGCGCTGGCGCGATATGTGGACGCTAGCAAAAGTCCATAGTGCGAACTATGGATTCAAAGTACATGGTCCATAGATTGCGCTGGCGCGATATGTGGACGCTAGCAAAAGTCCATAGTGCGAACTATGGACTTCAAAGTACATGGTCCATAGATTGCGCTGGCGCGATATGTGGACGCTAGCAAAAGTCCATAGTGCAAACTATGGATTCAAAGTGCATAGTATAGTACATGGTGTTTTGGTCCATAGATTGCGCTGGCGCGATATATGGACGCTAGCAAAAGTCCATAGTGCGAACTATGGACTTCAAAGTACATGGTCCATAGATTGCGCTGGCGCGATATGTGGACGCTAGCAAAAGTCCATAGTGCGAACTATGGATTCAAAGTACATGGTCCATAGATTGCGCTGGCGCGATATGTGGACGCTAGCAAAAGTCCATAGTGCAAACTATGGATTCAAAGTGCATTGTATAGTACATGGTGTTTTGGTCCATAGATTGCGCTGGCTCAATATATGGACGCTAGCAAAAGTCCATAGTGCGAACTATGGACTTCAAAGTACATGGTCCATAGATTGCGCTGGCGCGATATGTGGACGCTAGCAAAAGTCCATAGTGCGAACTATGGATTCAAAGTGCATAGTATAGTACATGGTGTTTTGGTCCATAGATTGCGCTGGCGCGATATATGGACGCTAGCAAATGTCCATAGTGCGAACTATGGACTTCAAAGTACATGGTCCATAGATTGCGCTGGCGCGATATATGGACGCTAGCAAATGTCCATAGTGCGAACTATGGACTTCAAAGTACATGGTCCATAGTTTGCGCTGGCGCGATATGTGGACGCTAGCAAAAGTCCATAGTGCGAACTATGGATTCAAAGTGCATAGTATAGTACATGATGTTTTGGTCCATAGATTGCGCTGGCGCGATATATGGACGCTAGCAAAAGTCCATAGTGCGAACTATGGACTTCAAAGTACATGGTCCATAGATTGCGCTGGCGCGATATGTGGACGCTAGCAAAAGTCCATAGTGCAAACTATGGATTCAAAGTGCATAGTATAGTACATGGTGTTTCGGTCCATAGA
>JALIZF010001021.1:0-126747 GCA_029948255.1 Telmatactis stephensoni | reverse complement strand
ATCGAAGTTTTCTTTTAAAGCTCGGTTGTAACACGTTTGAAAGAAATTTCGGCGAAAATCTTTACTCACCAAAGCGTAAATCAAACAGTTCACTGATGAATTGACAATGACACAGATGACAGTTATGTTATAATAGACCCACAGGTATTTGTCAAATTGAAGGTCTTTCCAGTATATTATAGCTAGCCGAAGTGCATTTAACGGAAACATTGTCACAGTGAAGACAACCACAACTGGTGTTAATAGTTTTTTAGCTTTGGCGTTCACTTTCTCGCGATGCCTCTTTTTAGCAGAATGAACACGTCTAATAGACTTGTGAAACTTCGAGCTTTGCTTGAGTCTTTGCGCAATTTTGATGTAAGTCCAGATTATTACCGATAGAGGGATGATATACCAAAACAGAGCAATTGCCAACATGTAGATTTGACGGAATATATTCTTGTTTGCCTGGCACGGGCCATATGGGGGTGCAGTCTACGTAGTTTTGCTTTGGGTCGAAGATCAATGAATTTCATGACAAAAAACAACGGAACAGAGACTATTACAAACGAAGTCATCCAAATACCTAAGACGACGAATCTTGAGACCTTTAGCGCTCTCTTCTTGTTGTCTCGTCTGACCTCGCGGACTATTGCCCTGTATCGATCAATGGCTATAGCCGTTATAGACCATACCGACACGCCATGGAACACATCCCCAATTGGATAAATGTACTTGCAAAAGAATTCTCCAAAAGGCCAGTTAGTCGGGTTCTGCTCTTTGATGATAGCCAGTGGAAAGTTCATTAATAAACTCCGAGATCAGCAATAGCTAAGTTGCGGATGTGAAAATTGACGAACTGAGTGTAGCTTCTTGTTGCTAGTAACTACATGGCATACAAGGAAGTTGCCAATGACTCCAAACAAAGCAATGACTACCTCGAATACAAGTCTGAATACCTCTAGAGAAACCGGTTCTTTGAAGAATTCAAACATTACGGGCGCTGATGCATTTAACCAACTGGAATTCAGTGTTCCTGTAGGCATGGTGGTTCTGCGATGTGACTGAACACAGCCGTTTTGTTTTGAACGCTTGATCTTTCACACTGAGACGGACAGCTGACGGAGCGAACCCAAATAAACAGTATTCTTAACTCTCGATGATCCTGCCAGTTCTGTCAGTGCCTTCAGCCAGCCTAAGCGCCTTTGAAGCAATGAATTGTCGACCTATGGCAAAATATGTTTAAGCTCTGATAAAGATGCTTAGATAACCCTATCTGCAGAATCAATGCAGATCTTTAGCCGCGCGCCTGCCGTCAAACTCTTCAATCGACAAATTAACAAAATACGCTCTTTAGCGTGAATGTCGTTCATGACCAGTTTTGGAAAGCTTATGCTCCAATATGGTGAGAAATGACAAGTTAAGGGGTGTTTTCCGGATCATTTTATTTGCTTTGGCGACACTCTTCTTTGTGAATATACTAAGGCTAATCTCATTGGTATTCGCCATCAATTTAGACCTACCGAATCACCAATCACGAAGCACAACTCTAAACGGATGGTGTTTGGTACTCGGTACGCCTTCCAACTCCTTCTCAAGTGTATTAAGGCTTGACTATTATGCAAATTAGGAAGTAACCATTTTCGCTCATAAAACACGGAGGTTTAAAGATATCGCAAAGATTTCTTGGGAGATGATGTAGATCCACATTATGAAGACTTTCATAGTAATTTTTTTTCAATTCATTGGTCACGTGACCTTAAGGCTACAAAAACGTTTTTTTGAAAATGGGGTACACAGAACCTTAACCTATCTCACTGAAATTCACATTGTTATTAGGCATTTGGCTTAGGTATATGATGCCGTCTTTTAATCGTGTCCATCGCTTTTGGGAAAAAAGATATTAGGAAAAAACATATTTTCATGTTAGGTCACGTGACCTCTTTTCTAAAATATCTCTTTCCACAGAGTATTTTTTCAATATTAAAAGACGTTGTCGGAAAGAGCATAAAAAAAGAAATAAAATAAGATATAAATTGTTTAAACAAATTATATACCGTCCATAGAGTCCATTGTGGAAACGTATGGTGATTTCCCGTGGGGATCACGTAATACATTTGTTTTTTTCTAAAAAACACTTAAAGAATTCAGTTTTTAGCGTAAGAGCTAGGAATCTAAATTTGCGAGGCTTTTTTTTCTTGCCCTTTTCTCCAAATTTCAGCATTCTGTGACCGCAAACTTCGAGTCAATCAAGATAAATAACGTTTATCTTATTTGTTTTTCTTAGATAATGAGATTTTATCAGGTATTTTTGATTAGTAAAACAGTAAAATAATTACCATAGTTGGAAAGAGCACAATGAAAATATCAAAACAGTGAAGTTTGAATGAAGTAAGTTCAAAACTCACGAAGATATGAATTTTCAAAAGTCAAAATTCTGCTGAAAACCGATTCGTTAGTAGGCAAGAGATGCCTACCAGCAAAGATTTTCTTACAAAATCAATTCACACATTTCAAAAATTCTTATATTGTTGCGAGTTTTGGATTTATTTCCTTCAAACCTCACTGTTTTGCTAATTCCAACTTTGGCGATTATTTTTCTGTTGTACTAATTTTTAAAAAAGCGTGATGGAAGCTATCTAGTTTTTAGTTTAAAAAAATCCAAATTTTGTTCCCCTAAAACTGGCATCATTTTTTTTCTTCAAATCGGTTCAGAAAATATTAATAACTTGGTCAATCAAGTCTACCCTACCACTCATATAGTACCTAGCTAATAAATGTCCTTTAATGTATATTAATGCTTTCAAAAACACGCTAAAACTGCTGAAAATTAATATGAATAAATGGAAAATTGTTAATCGATAAGGCTCTGCGATGGTAAGACGCCGGAAGCAAGGAAAACAAAGAAAAAAAAACAGTTATTGAATGCAAAACCATCAAAAAAATTCTCTCTAGTATCTTTTTTTTTTTTTTTTTTTTCACCAAACTAGACACATTCTTCATTGAAGAATTTATGTATCTGTAAAGTAACTCAAATAGTATCGTATGAAATTGTCGTCACAAGAACTTTTCTTCAAATCAATAAACGGTATACATTTTTTTCTCAAGACTAACGATGCTTTCAAAATGCAATAAAATAATATAATATAATATTTGACATTCATTTAAATGCTTATATTTAATTATTTTTAGAGGAGATTCTCTCATTTTGCATTTTTGCAGTTTGTTAATTAAACAACTAACCGGCGCAGTAATAACAACAGGCTGAGCAAAGTTTTGAATAGCTAGGTTAATGTGTTTATCACAAGTAAACAACAGAGGAGATAGGCTCCACTGAGTTGTTAGAAACAAACACCACAGGGAGAACGATTTAAAGTGTGATGAATAATAAGAATATCCAAAGTAGTCAAATGGAAAAAAAATCTAGTATAGCTTGCACCTATAAGCGAAGAAAGACGGCAACAAGGCTAGGAGAAAAGAGAGAGTGTGGGCTTAAAAAAATTGAAAAATCGATAAAAATAAAAAAGAAGGCAAAAAAAAAAAAAAACGTTTGAACTCACACATTAACTGTGTGGTCTACGTGAAGTTCATCTGAACCTTCAGTGGCTGAAAATTTCCCTCCAAAATTTTCCCTATTTATGTTTTTTTCCTAAAAATAACGGTATTTGTTAAAAGCTTTATTCCTAGTTGATTATGAACGTAGGTAATGGGCTGAGTAAGGAAATGAACTGACAACGAAACAACGAAGAATGCTGAACTGAGTGATTTTGTTTAAACCGTCCATCTCATTGGTTAAATATGAAAATCTGCCATGGCTTCAAATTACGTTTGTGCATACTTTTTTTCTATTATATTCAATATCTGATTCATTCTTCACGAAAGCTTTCCTGAGTTCTACTGAGTATAGCATTTTTTAATGTTAGGACTGAACTAGCCTCCTATGCAGCCGCTCCTTTGTGTCACGCGCGGCAAATTTCGGGCGCGGTTATGATTGGAGGAGATCTTTTAGTACAAAAGAAACTGTTTCAAAGCAGCAGTTCTGCACATTTTATTTTGAAAACCCAAAGGGTCATAATAGAATATCATAACTCTGAGAACCAAGACATTGTCACGTGGGGAAGTTAAAATTGGCGTAGAACAATAGAAAGTTGCCTACCTCTTAGCTTACTGGGATACGATATCATTACTTAATCCGAATGGACGTGACACTCCGACCACCAACTACAACGGTGTACTCCTATCTAGTATTCTAGAGGTGTCCGCATTCTAGAGGTGTCCGTATTCTAGAGGTGTCCGTATTCTAGAGGTGTCCGTATTCTAGAGGTGTCCGTATTATAGAGGTGTCCGTATTATAGAGGTGTCTGTATTATAGAGGTGTTTGTATTATAGAGGTGTCTGTATTATAGAGGTGTTTGTATTATAGAGGTGTCTGTATTCTAGAGGTGTCTGTATTATAGAGGTGTCTGTATTATAGAGGTGTTTGTATTATAGAGGTGTCTGTATTCTAGAGGTGTCTGTATTCTAGAGGTGTCCGTATTCTAGAGGTGTCTGTATTATAGAGGTGTCTGTATTATAGAGGTGTCTGTATTATAGAGGTGTCCGTATTCTAGAGGTGTCCGTATTCTAGAGGTGTTCGTATTATAGAGGTGTCTGTATGTGTCCGTATTATAGAGGTGTCTGTATTATAGAGGTGTTTGTATTATAGAGGTGTTTGTATTATAGAGGTGTCCGTATTATAGAGGTGTCCGTACTATAGAGGAGGGTCTCAATGGGGGTATAGCTTTGACGGTTGACGGTAAAAAATTCGGTGTTTTGACGGTTGACGGTTAATTCTACACTTTGATGGTTAAAATACTGAAAATAAGGCAATTAAATATTACTAACCAATAGTTAACCATCAATTTTAATGAAATTACATCGCCAGTTGTTACTGTTGCACACTTGTTGTTGGTCCTAACTTGCCCGTTTCTTGTATTGCGGTTGAATATTTGACCAGAAAACAGAATGAATATGCTAATTCAATTAACGTTGTCGCTAAAGCTTTGAGAGCGGAATCATGAAATTAAACATTTTTATCACCGTGACATCATTACAGTAAAAAACTCACTGTATGCTTGCAAATTCTACAACTTGGACAAATATTCCTTTAATTTCTCAGATAGCCTACAGAGAAGTTTGTTAGTACACAAAAGAAGGCTTTAGCCTTTAGGCTTTTTTTCAGCGACAACATTAATTGAAATCGCTATATCGTGAAGGATTTTTCAGTTTCAGGCCCGTCGCTTGGGGTGGTTCGATCTAAAGCTACTAGTACTTTTCCTTAACAAACTACAGTCACATTGTTGCATTTCTCTCTAAATGAACCTTTGGTGAATGCTGGTGAATTATGGTTTTATCAAAACCCCGACCTTCAGCTATTAAGTATTTTAAAAGTATTATTTTATTTGAAGTATTTTCCACGATTTTTTTAATTTATTCTTTCATAATCTTTTTCTGTTTCTGTCTTTTCTCTCTCCTTTAAATTAACAACTAGCCAATATTGATTTTGAGACAAAAAAAAAAAAAAGAAAAAAAAGATAGGCCCCTAGCCGGTTTCGAACCCGGCTCTCACATCTGCTCACTGGCTTCACAGTTCAAGGGTTTTCCAACTGCGCCACGGGATGCCGTAATTTGCACAACAATAGATAGCGCCAATTCACACGATACACTAGGTTATTTTGTCCTCCAAATCCCTCAGTAGACCAGTTAGTCTAGTGGTAAGGTTCAGTCATTTACGGCCTAGGATCCGACTGTTTCCTCCCTCTTTGACTGCGAAGCTCGCTGCGTTCTACCGGATAGCGCGGAAGGGGCCGAAATCTCCATCCTATACGTAACATGCGATGATTCAGCGATTTGTCTGGATGCATGGTCCGATTTTTTGGGTTTTGCATAAAATTAGCATACTAATTTCTTTGGGTAACGGGTTCGAATCCTGCCTGCGCCAACAACTTTTCTTTTTTCTCCTTTTTTCTGTTTTCAATGAATTCTATTTCTCTTCTCTAATTTTTCTTGTCTTAAAATTCAGGTTTCAAACGGAAAAAAAACTACATAAACCGGCCTTACATTAGCTTGATGCTTTCAAATTTTGCGTAATTTAGAAAAACATGCACATTCCTTGAAATAAGAGTTATCTAAAAAAATTCATTCCACTTTCTAAAAGCCAGCGGGATCTCCGGATACTTATACAGGTCATTCTGAAGCATTCCCTAATCCAGCCGAAAATGGTGGAAATCGAACCTCCCCTATCAATGTGCTTGCGACGAGCCAGCAGTTCTGCCGACAATATGAAGTTCAGTATGACTTATTAAGTTTTAAAGATATTGAAATAGTGAAATTGTTATAACGTCTTGAAAAATACGCGCATTTGGAAAAAAAATAACTTAGAAAAATTGTTCCAGAATCTATTTGACGGTTAAGTTTTTGACGCCTCCCTCATTTGACGATTGACGGTTGAAATTTAGGCCGTTTGACGGTTGACGGTAATAACCCCATTGAGACCCTCATAGAGGTGTTTGTATTATAGAGGTTTCTGCATTATAGAGCAGATTTCGTATGAGTGTGAAAATTAAACGGCACCGCACGGTCACGGCACGGTTACGGCAGAAATTTCGAATGTTTTTTATAGACATCACGGCACTGACACGGTTACGGCACGGCGCGGTCCGTTTCACACTCATACGAAATCTGCTCTAGAGGTGTCCGTATTATAGAGGTGTTCGTATTATAGAGGTGTCCGTATTATAGAGGTGTTCTTACATAGAAGTCGGGCTTATGACGTAATTTTAGAGTATCTTTTGACAAGAAAAGTATTTAGTGTTCTATTTATGATCTGGATCATCTGCAGAGTGCTTTCCGTATTCCACTTCACAATCAGGACAACATTTCAACTTACAAAATGTCATAAGTCCATATTGTCAGTAATAAATAGGTAGAATTTGTATAAATTTTACCATCTGGGGCCAAAAATTATATTAGGTATAAAATAGAATAATATGGAAGTATTTTCAACAGAAAATATATGGAGGTTTTGCAAAATATATTTGTCCATAATATGAGTCACTTTTTCAAAGTCCCTATGACATATATTATGACATCTTTTTTTTTTTTTTTTAACTCAGTTCTTGCCAGAGAGCATAGTAAAGATCTTTTTATCTTATTTTTTAACATTCCATATTTTCTGAGATATAAGGTTTCAAATTTCGAAATGCAAATGTATGACGTAAAAGGAGTCATCAACATGGTGACTTAAAATACTCTCATTTTTTCATTTCGAAAGTATTTCCATTGGTAAAGCCTGTTGTTTAGTGAAAAATCTGGTTCTCGAATTGAAGACCTCTTTTTGTAAATCATGACTTTTGCATTTTGGAATTTGAAACCTTTGTCTTGCCGGAAAATATGGAGTGTTAAAAAATAAGACAAAAAGACCTTCACCATAAACACTAACAAGAACTGAGTTTGAAAATAAAAAAGATGCCATAATTATATGTCATAGGGCCTTTAACTCAAATAAGTGAGACAAGATCAAAAGCCAACTAAACCTACAAACGAACTGTTTAATTTTTTGGCCAATTATCAGTATCTACTAATTAAATTGCTAAGATCAACAAATTGTTGTCCGCGGGTCTAAATAAAAGTGATCTTTCAAATTATTACGACTGAGAGCCGGAACTCATGCAGAGTTCATGCTTATTTGCCCTCGCCAACTGGGTTAGCCATAGCGTCATTATGACGTCACGGCTTGTTTACGTACATTAAACGTAAAAATTGGAATCAACGACAACTGAAATGAATCCAAAACGGAACCAATACTGAATAACTTTAAAAGACCTGCTCTATAACTTAACGTTAGAAAGGCTCACTATTCTCATATGAGTCATGTTTTAGGATATACAACTTCCTGTAATTAGCCCTCTGGTGTTAGCCCCCAATTAGGTAACGTGTCTTAGGCAGTAAAAAAACTAAAACTCGACGGGTATAGGCATTCTCGTCGTTTCCGAGCTGAAATAGTTCGTATACGCGCCCCTTCGCGCGGTTAATCGATTCCTCAATTCGACAAAAGCCAATTTCTAAGATATATTTAAAGTATTCGGTACCAAAAGATAATAATAGTGCTATGGTCTTTATGTAGCGCCATTTTTTCAAACTTCTTGATTCGAGATTCTTCTGCGTACCTTTGGAGCCTTCTAGTGAACGTGGTCACACCCTATAGAGTAGATTTCGCATGACTGTGAAAACGGCACGCCGGTCACGGCACGGCACGGTTCCGACAGGTCATGGTACGGCGCGGTCCGTTTCTCACTCATACGAAATCTGCTCTATATCGACTATATAGTTTTAGTCCGGTTATTACACTTCATTAAGGCCCCAACACAAGATGCAACATTTCCTGCAACATCGCGCGCAACATTGTAGAAATAGAAAACGAGGCAGCGTGCTATGTTGAGTTATATAGAAGCACGCGGGAATTGTAAGAAGACGAGAGAAGTGTTAGGAGAAGCACGAGGCGTAGCATTTTATAAAATACAATTGAAGTTTTATTTTCTTTTTTCGTTGGAGAAAGTTTGATAATGTGCGCGCGCGTGCTGTGTGTTCTCATAGAGAACGCGCGATACGCGTCCTTTGGCCAATCAGAGCGCGCGTTATATCACAGTTATTTTATAAAGTTGCATACACTTAGTGACCACCCTTTCAATGTTGAAGGAAGTGTAGCGGTAGATCTCGATCTCAATCCTTTAGATTAATACTGGGCGCCATAGACGCTTGTCTGCAATTAACCCTGATAAAGTGATGTCACTTTAGATACCGATTCGTTCTTATATCACAGACCGCCAAGAGACCTGTTAAAAAACAGATCCGATGACTACCTACCTGGAAGGGCACTCCCTATAATGACAATATGGTGATGCTTCGCCCGAAAGGGGTACGTTGTTTTTTTTAGGCTAGAGGAATAGAAAAGTGTAAGGAATTTCCGATCTTATGCATAGATAAGGGTAGGGAATTGCCGACGTTGGGTTTAGAAAAGGGAATTTTCAGCGAAGCGTACATCACTCAAGCCAAACACACACGTACATACATATATGATAGTTTTAAACACTCCACTAGAAATGTTAAATGTGAGTAGTTTACTCTAACTGTGCAACATTGTTTTGAATACACACTCCAATATATTCCAGTTCAGAAAACCTGAACTTAGATTTGATATCAAAATATCATTGAATGCGGTGAATTCATTGCGTGTTTGAACGATCCTAGTGAAATCCTCATGACATATTAAACTTTTTGTTTAGTCACGAAATTAGAAAATACTGGTCCTTTTACTCATTTATTTAACCTTGAGTGCTGTCTCGGAGGTCTAAAGAAAGGGTGAGGACCCACGATTATATATCATTTATCAAGACACAAAACAAAACAAGCAAAACTAAATTAATTTTAAAATTTTTAATAAATTTTGAAAATCAATTGCCATTTCTGATTGTCCATTTATCAGTGAACTGTTGACCGCAAGCACTCAATTCTAGACTGTTTGTTGCCGCAGTTCATTTTGAAGATGAATTTTTATCGTAATCTTTATTAGTCATGAAATTAGATATTTTTAAGTAGCTAGACTCGATCATTGAGCAGGCTTCACACTCACATATATCTATAGTCTAGAATCATCTTCATTCTAGTGGAGCACACCTCGAATATATAGCTTTTTTCAGCGACGTTAATTGAATTAGCTATATATAAATGAAAACACGCATCGCCAATAATCAGCTGTTTATCCAAAAAAGCAAAATAATTAGGAACTGTCCTCCTATCTGCTTATTAAAAAGTGTTTGCGTGATAATAAGACCTATTTGGCTCATGCCTCATATTTCCAAGGAATTAAAGATATTTTCAAGATTTGGAGAAACGCCCGCTATTTACCAACCACAGAGCTAGAATATCCTATTTTTAAACATTAGTCACGTGATGAAGGAATGAATCAACGCGCGAAAGAATGCGAAAAAAATCGTTGAATGAATCCACCAATATTCTTTTCAAAATGCAATTTAATTCCACACAAACTTTTTTAATACTAGTTTTATTTCAACTGTAATGCATTGACTACATAATAAAAAAGAAACATTTGTAAATATTGAAATGTCAAGATTTTAGATTAGAAAACAAAAAGCTGTCAAAATCACGAATGTTACAATATGTCCTATTTATGATGATCTTTATCTAAAATATACCAAATTTGGGTTGAGAGGGCACTTCTCATTTTTTGTAAATGTAAAATTGAATGATTCACAAAATGATTGAAGTAAATAAAAGTAGCAACATTAGTGTTTTGCAGTTTCAGTTAAAACCCTTCCACATGAGCACATTTTCTATGAGAAATTTTCCTTTGAGAAATAATTTTTACTCAAGTGAATGAGAAAATTGGACCAAATTTCATATAACAAATACACTTGTCATACGAGATGTATTTGTGTAGATGGGAAAAATCCATTTGCCATAGAAATTTTGCTTATGTGGAAGGAGTTCTAGGCCATGATAACCAAAATAACCTTTTTGTTTTTGTTACAAGGGAAAAAAACAAAATAATTATCCCAGCTATCAAGGACTACTACCAATGATGTAAACAAGGCATTAATTAATTACCATCTCTGACAATAAACTAATCAACTCAATCACTAATCAAGCAGATCTTTTATGACGAGTCTGAAGGGTTTGACTTGAAACACATCCAATGAACTTCTATTTACAGTGCTTTATTAGTAAGTCAAAATGAGTAAGAGCTACATACTGGCTTATAAAATAAACTTAATAGTATCGATACAAAGTATGATCCAAAGGAGTACTACAGGATTTTAAATGGAGAGAAGGAGAGAGAGAGAAAGAAAGAAAGAGAGAGATGGGGGTTAATCTGCTCTAAACTTTGTCATCTTCGGCCTCCCCTAAAAGACAAAAATAACAGTGATAAGAATACAGATATAGAGCAAAAATGCTCAATATAGAATAACTGTTTATCCAAGTGTCTATGTCTTCTAGCACTTGCGCACTTGGAAGACACTGTACACTCACTACCACTACATTAAAATAATATTTTAGAAACATCACTCAACTCACATGTTGATTTTTGCTGTGGGAGGAAAACCAGGGTACCCAGAGAAAAACCCTCATGACAAAGGAGATAACAACACATCCAACAAACTTAACTCATGATCCAGCATCTGAGCTGGGACTCATACACTGAGCCACAATGGTGAGAGGCGAGTGGCTTAACCATACCACCCATGCCACTTTAAAGTATAAGTATGGCCAGTGTTCCCTTTATAGATATTTCCGCAAGTAGACAGTTCCAATTTATTGTGGACACCATTCCAAAGCCCTGTTTTACTCTCATGTTTTTACCCTCCAGTGAACAGACACCCAATGGCAACCAGCAGCTCTATGATATAGCTCACTTCTGTCCACTTTAACACCATAAAATATACTTCACAGAAGTGGACAATAATCCCAATATTAACTGGTGTCTACATACAAGAACTGTTCTCATCAGTAGGCAGTTCTTCTGATTCCCTTGGGTTTAGCTTACAGGAGCTTTGACTGTATGTATACACCCTTCTAATTAATGCCACAATGTATTGTTTTCCGCACTTGACGTCAAATTTGTTCTTTTGAAACTTGTACAATGTGAATGCAATTGAAAAGAATAAATTTAAGGTCAAGTGCGGAAAACAAACATTGTGGCATTTATTAGAGTGTATAGCATTTATTAGGGTGTATAAGATGTTTACTGTAATATTATTTCTACACTATACCTTGTCTTCTTGCTTGGTCCTCTGACAAAAGCCCAGTCAACAGCAATCGTTTGTTCAAGTAGCTGTGACCCATTCAAAGCCTCTAAAGCACTGTGAGCTTCTTTGTAGGTTTCATATTCCACAAGAGCATATCCCTGTCCAGGTAAAACACAAATTATCATGCAGGATTATTTATATCAAAGTTGTTTTCATTGAAGTGGTAAACCTACAGCACATATAATGTGGTATAGTTCTAGTGATTGATAAATAAAAAATCAGTAAGTGATTCATAAGTTGATTAATAAAAATTGATAAAACAGGAGATCTGCCAAGGTCCTTGGCCAATCAGCTTCGGAGTAAGTTACAGTACTTTGCATGCCTGTGAAAATGGCATGCCATAGCACAGGTTTCCTTGTCAGTATATTTTCTTTCTCTCGCAGTGCATCACATACAGTACACTCAAGCACTTCAACTCTGTCTTATTTCTCTTTGCATTATTTACAGTCACACAGCTTTCAAGTGGGCATATACAACAATTGTTGTTTGTTTGTTTAATTGTTATGTTAATTATTAACATACAAATAAACAAAAGGACCCCTTAGTCCTCCTATTCTCTACCAACCTTAAGAAATCCTGTTCTTCTATCAAGGTTAACATGTAGATTTTTAATTTCGCCATAGTCAGAGAAAAGCTCATGAATGTCATCTTCTTGTGCTTCTTCATGGACATTTGTGACAAACAAAATCCATCCTTCTACAGCTGATTATCAATACAACAATAGCAACAATTTATTAGAAATTAAGCTTAAGTGTATGTGTCATCAAAATGTGAAATTTACCAACACCCCTAACCTACAGCATAATCTAGAAATCGCCCAATAATAATAACAAAAACAAAACAAAACAATATAGACTTTGATTGACGATCGACATACTTTTTAAACTTTGAGTTCTGTAAGTCAAATTAAGCTCAAGTTGCTAAGGCCTTATAATTTACTTACACCTGGCTGGTCCGCTTTCTCCGTCTCGCTCTGATTCTAATGCATCGTAAGAATCATCCGTCTTGGATGTAGTTTCACCTTAATTACGTAATCAGAGGGAAAACCAACTCAAACATGGGTCAAGAAATTACACAATAAAGCATAAGGTAATGAAGCTTTTGACTAGTTTGGTCAAACTCACCAGTGAACCCACGACCTTTTCGCTTCTTTGCACCTTGTTTTACTCTCTGAACATCATCTGCTTTGAAAATATATCTAGTAAATTTGCTTTCTTGTTAAAATTAAAGAAATCCAATGTTACCTTCGCCTTCGTCGTCAAAAAATTCGGCCTTATCGACATCAACTTCTAAAACATCCGCCATTTTGAAAGCGTGCTAAAAGAACTGTATACGCATGCGTCACAATGTCACACCGCTGACCACATATTCATTTCATCCTCGCTGGGGTTCCTGTGGCTATAAAACTATTTTGTTTTATAATTTGTTACTTTTCTTTTTATTTTGGGTACAAACAAACAAAACATTAGAGCACTAAAATATCTAACAAAACAAACGTACAAGCAGAGCACAGTTGTTTAAAGGTTGATTAGCCTTATAATTTTTGAGTTAAAATGGTTTTCTCTACACGGTATTCCTGCATAGTTTAATGAATTAATGCTAATTGTCTATCAAATAATTGCACAAAGTCAAAACAGTAGTAGCAAGAAAGGGCTTTAAGAAATTAAAAAAATTGGGGGAGAACCACCAAGAACATACAAAATACATGTAGGAATTTATCAAAAGTAAACCATGTTCATATTGTCCTTTTTCATTCCTAATGGATGTAATTCTTCTTTAATGTTTTTCATATTTATTTAATTTCTAAACTATATCTGTATCTTCATCATCATTATGAGTGTATATGGCTTGATTTCTTCTGGATAGCTTGAAAACTTTCTTTCTTGCAGGCTCTGAAACATCTGTATTTTCAGTTTCAATGCCTGTAGCTAAATCAGAACTTTCTATTTGGGATTCAACTGGCTCTTTATCTTGATTTGCATCTTTTTCTTTTTCCTCTTTATCAACATCACTTAAATCTATTTCTATTTCATCAGGATTGTGTTGTCTTGGAAAAGTTTTAGAATTAGCATCATCAACATTATCATCGTCATTATCTCCAAGATCAATTTCATCTGGATTAACTGGAGCTTCAGCTTGCCCTTGAAGTTCTTCAGCGAAGAAAGAATTACAAATACCAAGAGTACTGCATAACTGTGCAGTCTGGGGGTTATGTGATAGATAGGTTTGATAATGTTTTTTCTTTGGTTGTGCTGGATTGTAAGGTTCAACAGTTTGAACAAAATTATTTGGGATTGTAAGATCACCTTTGAAAAGCTTTTGAATTTCTCCAAGCATTTCTTGAGTAGGCTTATATCTGTTGATTTCTTCACTGGTCATCGGAATTACTGTAGAGCTTTGTGTAATGTTTATAAGGGGGTCTGTAAGTTTCATGATTGACAGCCATTCAGCATCATAGCAAAGTTTCTCAGGTCCTTTTGCTGGACCAATGTCAATAACCTGTAAAAAGTCACGATGAGGCAAACACTTGTCCAGAGCTAAGAACTTAGTATGTGTAACTTCTCCATTTTCCATCACATGGGGAACAAGAGCTGGAAACTTGACATGTAAATGAGCTGAAAACCAGTATGCTGGTTGTAGGACATCAAGAATTTCTTTTGCTGGAGGACTTCCCAGGGTATTTGACTCTATCTCATCTCGTAGAAACCCTTTGTACCGATATAGCTTATTAAGGTTACCATGGTGATATACTCCTTGTGGCCAGTCATGTGACATGATGATATCCACTGGCTGTGACAAAAGCTTGAGTTTAAAGACGTCAAAACTTCTGATGTGATATGCACTTCTCATAGTACTGTTATCATAAGGTGGGAATTCAAAATGTCCCTTGCGGTAATCATGGGGCTTAAAGATACCAGAAAGTCCAGCTATACGAAATCCACCATAGTTAACAACCCCACTGTACCCTAGATAGTAGATATTTGGAGCAACCCACCCCCCATGGGGTAATTCCCAAAGGTGATTGCTTGCTTCGTGGTTTCCTCCAATAAATATGGTCAAAACAGGTGCAACTTTTTCTCCTGAGTAATATTTATAGAAGGATTCGATCTTGCGATAATTTGGAGGGACAGCCATACACTCAAGATCGGCACGATTGCGAACAGCTTGAAAGTCTCCACAACAGAGCAGAAGATCCACTTTAATGCCTTCCTTCTCTTGTAAAAATAGCAACGTCTCGTAGATTTTGTCAAGGGCTCCATGTGCGCAGCCTTCTACAGCGATCTTCATGTTCAAATGGTCAATAATTCTGGCTAATCAATAAATTCTAAACTTAGCATTGCCTTAGTTCTGCCGCCATTTTAGAACTGGCAGCGCAAAGCACTACGGGATACTAGTATGAGCCCGCAGTGTCATCTTATGCAATTTCAATCCAAGATGGCGCAGGTTAGTGAAAAAATGAAAACTTTAAAACAGTTGATTATTATTCTTTTAAACGCATTCATGTTCACAAAATCTTACTTATGAGTACAAGAGTAAGCTCTTTTCACTTATTGACCGTTATATTTTGCTTTGCAGGCGTCATTATCAAGATACGCTTGTTTGAACTGTGGACGTCTTTCTCGCTGTCATGTGCTTGCACGTGGAAGTTATACATATTATGGACGAATTTTGGTTAACACATCACAACTTGAAAAAATCCAGGTAGTGCATTGGTACTTCCTGTTATATATTGATATAGTGCCAGTATTTGTAATTTTATTATCACGAGGATTTGATTTTCGTTTGCAAGGACTTTTCTTACATGCAAATATTTCGTAAAAATTTAGAAATTTAAATCTGTCATTATTTTGTCATCTTGTAGATCAGACAGTTTGCCTACAGACGACCAGATGAACAGCCTGGACTTATTGGACGATTTATGCAGAATATTAAAGAGGGACTCGAAAGAAATAAAGAAATGCAGGTATTAAAAGACTTGTAAAAATCATTGATCATGAAATAACAGCCAGCAGGATGATCATAATGAGCTTCTGAGGATATCAGAATTGCTGGGTCTCATCTGATGTCATTCTCAATCTCATTTAAATTTTCATCAGCTGAAGGGAAGGGAAAGGGAAGAAGGGATAAACACACCTTCGCCTTTACTCGTTATCTTTATTACTTGTGCTTTAGATGTCTCACTTGTTTCAAAGTATGTAATGAAGGCCAACCTATACATGTCATGTTTAATGTTTTATCATGTTTCTCTGCTTTAAAAATCAGGAAAATATAAAAAAGTTCAAAGAACAAACAGAAAAGTTTGACAAATCTGATACCATGAAGACAGCAAAGTCGAGATTCCAGCTTTTGAATAAAGTCAAGGTACATTTAAATTTTTAAACATTTAATCTTGCAAGATTTTATGCAAATAATTGTTAACTAAGGTGTTTAATTATTGTTAGATTGACCTCTTGCTCCCCACCGTATGTGAGTAGAGTTTGTTAGTTTGATCTCTCTTCTTCTTTGAGTGTTTTTCTCTGGGCTCTCCAGTTTTCCCCCCTCCATCAAAAACAAAGTGGTGAGTTGAGAGTTGCATGTCTATAATATCAACCTGGTAAGAAGTGTGTGTGTGTGCGCAGTGTATTAGGTTATGACATGTTAACATATTTCATATGGAGTTTAGCATAGGTTGAGGTACATGTACATTAGATCCTGATCCCTTTTACAGTCAAAATTTTGTGACCTGACTCATTTTCATATTTTGAATACCATAAGTTGTTCAAATCAACTGGGAAAAAGATAAAGGAAACATGTTACAATTTAAGATACGTGTAATCTTATTTCATACACTGTACTCTCCTCCATCAGCTGCAATTATTATTATCTCTCTGATGCATTTCTAATTTTCAAAGAGTTTCATTTAGTAAATTATTTTGTTCCCAAAGGATAAAATGTCAGATGCCACTGTCAAAGTCTCTTCTTCAGCTAAATCATTATCAGGAAGCATGTCAACTAAAGCATCTCAGGTTAGTAGATTAATAAAGAAATGCTAATTCAACATTTCCAAAATAGACAAATTAATACTGTATAATCCCTGGGGAATACATGTATACGTGATTGGAATTGTTTTTGGCATGGGGGCTCTATACATTACCCAACTAGTTACTCAAGTGAGTGATTTTGCTTCCCCCCCCCCCCCCCCCCCCCCCCCCACACACACACACACACACACTTGCAAATGGGCTTGGGATACCCCTACCTCCTGGGGTTGAAATTGTACATTGCAAATCATTGCTTGATTGGTTACAGTAACCTTTAATGCATGTATTTCAGGTTTATGATGACTTAAGCCAAAGTGAAACATTTAAAAAAGGAAAAGAAGCATCTGAAGAGGTAATTAAAGTGTAAATAATCATGAATATGATTCATTATTGTGTTATAAAATAATTTATGTTTAACATACAAAAATTGGCAGAAGTGAAAATATTACGTCTGTGAGTTAGATGTAATCAAGATGTAGGGCATTTTCTTGAGAATACCATTACAATTGCACAGAGAAGGAAACACTTAACTGGGGAGGAGGGAGCAATAACAGTACTTGATATGTCTCTGTTATCAACACAGCTCAGCAAATCAGCTCAAGAAGCTGCATCTAAAGTTAAAGAACAAAGTGAAGAATTAGGAAAAACAAAGGCTTTCAAGACTGTATCTACTGTAAGTACATATGCAAACTAGTGGACCCATGTCTACATTAGCTTTCTTTATCAATTAAGTTTTATCTTTAAAATAATTATTGTTTAATTCTAAAAGGGAATTAAAGTTGTTAAAGAAGAAGTGTTAGATGAAGAGTTACGACAGTCAAGACCTTATCAAACTCCAGCAGAACTACGGCGGCGGACAGAAGCAAGCAAAATGGAAGGAACCGAAAAGAAAGAGAGAAGAATAGACGCTGATGAGTAAGTATTGGTTTAAGTGGTTTGATGATTCCCTCATGGGAGTTTCAGGGTTTCAGTAAGATTTCAAGTACCAAATACCCAAGGTGTAATAGTCAGCTGCAGTTTCATTTCTGTTTGTGATGTGAGATTTAGTTACAGTTTTATAGTACTGGTACATGTAGCTGGCAGTGAGAGGCAAAGTACACGGCAGTACACCACCAGTTGCTGGCTTCTATCAACCCCTGGAGTATACTACACATACTTATGTAATTAAAATCAATGTATGTGAATTTGTCTAGGGATACAACTGGTATGGTATTACACAAAGACTCAAAATGGTACCAGCAATGGCAAGAATTTAAAGACAATAACCCTGTCGTTAATGGTAAGTATTGTTTGGTTCCAGATCTATATACTAGATTCTCTTTTCATATGCAAAATAATATGCATACTGTAAACTCTCTTAAGGCCGATTTACACGGTATGACATGTCAGCCCGATTTTAGTTCTATTGTTTTTAGCACTCCTTGTCCATTCAAAAAATCGGCCCGACACGAGAAAAGCAACAGATTTTTGCGAATCGGGCCGATTTCTCTCTTTTCCCGAACGAAGCTTATCAAAAATCAGGCCGACACATTGTGCCGTGTAAATCAGACTTTAGAGATTCTGCAATGAACAGAGCCTATCCCAATAGCTAGAGTTGCAAATGAAATGCTGACTTGTTACAAGTTTGACAAATGTCATATATGTTTGGTTTCAGGTCTTTTCTCACTCAAAATGAAATATGATGAAAGTGATAATATTTTTGTAAGAGCAACAAGAGTAGTGACAGATAAAGTTGGTGATATTTTTAGTAAGTTTGAACAGTGTCTAAAATCTTGTTATTGTGTACTTGGATAAGACATTATTTAAATGTGGTCACTTACCACCAGTTCTGATAGGGTTCATAGACAAACATATTGTAGTTTGAATTGTACATTAGATTGACATGTATCATCATTGCCTCTCAAAAAATGCTCATTTTACTAGAAAAAATGATTGCCATTGGTTACAAAATGCTCTAATAGCTGAGGTTTGTTAGAATTCTTGGGGAAGAATAGTTGATTTGAGTGTATTTTCAGTCTACATGTAAAGAATGATTTACTAATTTTATAGTGCAAACATCATTATGGAACTCCAGGTAGTTGCCCTTCATCTTAATCGACAATGAGTTAATACAGAATGTCATTTGACGATATCAATATTGTTTGGTATTTTTCTTTAAAGGTGATGTATTTTCCCAGTCCGAGATGGCAAAAACTTTATCTGAAATCACTAAAATCGACCCACAGTTTAACAAAGACAAGTTTTTACAGGAATGTGAATTTGAAATTATCCCTGCTGTTCTTGAAGTAAGTGTACTTAAATGAATGAATGAATGAATGAATAAATAAATGAAAGAATGAATGAATGAATGAAAGCAAGAAAGAATAAATAAATGAATGGGTAAACGAATGCAATCATGGATGGATTGTGGAGGGATGCCAGTGATGTGGCCAGGATTTTTTGGAGGTATGCACAGCCACTGCTGTAACTGTACCATGCAATGACTGTGCCATTTTCTCAGTCATGCGAAATCTGCTATCTTCCAAGCTTTCAAGGTACGCTTGTGCATATTTGTATAAATGGGTAGCTACACCACTGGCTGAACAAATGAATAAATAGCAACAATAGCAATTAACAGGAAGATCAAAGCTATATTTGACCACATAAAAATGTTTACTATTGGATACAATGTATATCCAATTTTGAGGTTGCTGTAGACAATGTTAAAAAATTAACATTAATTTTTTCTCATCTTTCTGATTTTATGAACAGGCTTTTCTAAAAGGAAATCTTGAATTGTTAAAAGATTGGTGTTATGAACCTGTAAGTTATTGTAACTTCAATTAATGAGGATATACATTTTAATGATATGATGATAATAATATTATGATGATGATGCCAACATGAGCATATTAGATCAAAGTGGGATATTAATCACATATCATGTGGAAGTCTTTTTTCAACCAGTTATCATGGAACATTTTGATGGTTTATGCTGCCACTTGTGAAGTAGAAAATCACACATCATGAGCAAGTTTGATTATGCACATTCAACTAATAATTTAGTAATTTTCAAGTAGTCAAAGTCTTCCACCTTGTTCATTATAAGCAGTTTACTGCTTGCCTCTCACTGTTAACCATGAACCTGCAGTCGTTTGAAACTTAGTCAGTCTTAGAGTTTGAATTTTACCAAATTTAGATCTGTAGTGAATGCATTGACATTGTCTTGTCTTGATTTTGACCATTTTCGCTATTGTAGTATGTGGCTGAATAATCAGCTATAAATTTGTAAACATCAGGGTCCGTGCAGGTCCTTAAACTCCTTGAAAAGTGCTTAAATTTAAAATGCATTTTCAAGGGCACTTGAAACTCCTTGAAAAAACGGGAAAAAGTAGAAAAGTCCTTGAAAAGTCCTCAAAAACTATCCTTGGAAACAACTCAATAAAATTTCAAAAATATTGAACTCTCAGCTTTCATTATTTGCATAAATATATATCTTTTTGCTGTGTACATCAGACCAGAGACCAGAGAGGAGTTTTTACCTCATATGCAACCCGGAGCTTGTAGCGGGTTTCCTGTGGTATCACGTGTCATTTTCGCGCACTCATTATCACATGATGCCAAGAGTATGGTTCTTGAAAAATGTAATTTTTGTCCTTAAAAACTCCTTGAATTTTTTCAAGGAACTTCTGCACGAACCCTGAAACATGTACATTAATTTTTGTATATTTTTATAACCTTTGTTCTTGATTAATAGGCATACAATGTCTTAGCTGCACAAATTGAACAAATCAAACAAGTTGGACACAAACTGGAAGCAAGACTGTTAGATATCAGAGATGTTGATGTAAGGAACCAGCTGTCTTTAAAATATCGAGTTTACGAGTTACAACAGTATATTTCATTGTTTACAGCTTGCAATGGCAAAAATAATGGAACAAGGCCCAGTACTAGTATTAACATTCAGTGCGCAACAAGTCATGATACTAAGAGATGCAACAGGCAACATTATTGAGGGAGGAGAGGTATGAAGCTTTTGAACCTTTATATTCTCTCACATTGATCTCCTATTTTATTTGTTCACAGCGTAATTTTTTTACTGCTTCCATCCTATTCAATTTGGATCATTCCTACTAAAGTTTTTTTTCATTTTTTCTCTTTCCTGCTTGCTTGTACCTTTATTGCTTCCTTACTTCCAAACTCTAGCTTGCATACTTCTTTCCTTCCTTCCTTGTTTCTTTCTTCCTTCTTTCCTTCCATCCTCCTTCCTTCTTTCCTTCCTTCCAATTTTTCTTTCTTTCTTTCTTTTTTCCTTTCTTTCTTTCTTTCTTTCTTTTTTTCCTTCTTTCTTTCTTTCTTTCTTCCTTTCTTCCTTTCTCTCTTTCTCTCTTTCTCTTTCTTTTGTTCTTTCTTTCTTTTATTTCTCTCATTCATTCATTCATTCTTTTTCTTTCTTATTCAATCTAAGTTTACATCTATGCAATTCATTCTTTCTCTTATGCATCCAACTATCCTAATTATCTACCCTTTCTTTTCCCAGTTTTCTTTCCAAAATTCCTACTAAATCTCTGATTTCATTTCAATATTTCTAGGACAACATTGAGAGTGTTAGTTATGTATGGGCTTTATGTAGAGATCAAAGTATCCTTGAGCATAGAATGGCCTGGAGAGTACTAGAGTTTGGAATTCAGAACAGCACAGCCTGGGTATAGCTTTGCAGCTTGATTTTTATAGTCAGCCTGTCAAGGATCAAATCTTAGTAGGATGAAAACTTTGCCAGAAAGTAACAATTTTAACAGATCACCTGTAGCCACATCCAGTAGACCTGAGCAAAGGGGTTTCACATGATATGATTTGGGCCAAATTTCCAGCATAATGTGTAATTATTACCCACTCTTTGCTATCCTTTTCAAGGGACATGTTCCCTTTGCTGCCCCCTTGGAAAACATGCACATGATGGATTGTCTCCATGGACTTGTATGGTGGATATATAGAAAGCATTACTACCGATAACAGTTGTTGTACATATAATTATTTTATATGTAAATTTGGCTCTTTATCCTTTTAAAATGTTACAAATTGGAAAAAATAATTGTGTAATATACAATAAATGATAATTTATGGAGGAGATATGGACTGAAGCTTTATTTCAGTTTAGAAAACCTATACATTTTTGAAAAATCAATCTGGAAAATGTTAAGTGGTAGCGCATGAGAGAGTACAGTGTACATGTGCCCAATAAGTACATAAGTGCTAGAAGGCATTGGACATGTAAATATAAGTTATTTACTGAAACTTAGGCTTTGGGTAGTACAGAGCTTCACTATTTAACAGTTAGACCTCGAGGCCGAATGGACTACGAGTCAATAGCCCATGAGGCGGTAAAGACCTCATGTTATACACATTACAAGTCCCAATTATACTTAACTAAGTGTTTTTATTATAACCTTCATTTCACTTCATCTGCCTTCATCTACCTACATCTGCCTTCATCTACCTACATCTGCCTTCATCTACCTACATCTGCCCTCATCTGCCCTCATCTGCCCTCATCTGCCTTCATCCACCTTCATCTACCTTCATCCACCTTCATCTGCATTCATCTGCCTTCATCCACCTTCATCCGCTTTCATCTGCCTTTCTCTCCCTTCATCTCCATCTCCCTTCATCTGCCTACATCTGCCTTCATCCACCTTCATTTGCCTTCATCTGCCTTCATCTACCTTCATGTTCCTTCATCTACCTTCGTCTGCCTTCATCTGCCTTCATCCACCTTCATCTGCCTTCATCTGCAATTGAACAAGGTTTTTCGAGCTCTTTTTGCAAGCTGCTTCTTAATTGAAGAAAGAAAGGAGCTAATATTTTTATTTTTATTTTTTGTGGTTGCTGGCTTTTGTAAAGCCAAACATACCCTTAGGCAATATCTATTGAGCTTGTTGGTAAGGTATTTTGCAAAATTCTGTGAGGGTTTGAATAATTTCGACTTTCAATCTAACTATTATTGATCTACATGGGTTTATTTTTGATTTCTCTCATCCAGCATCATAAGTTATACTGTATTTGTTCTATGTGGACTCAAAAATAGACTGCCTAATTTAGGTTTAGTTGTTTTAAAATTCAAATTAAATTGTACATGAACTCTATTGCAGAAAGGTTGGAGGTGGATGAAGGCAGATGAAGGCAGATGAAGGTGGATGAAGGCAGATGAAGGCAGATGAAGGTGGATAAAGGCAGATGAAGGCAGATGAAGGCAGATGAAGGCAGATGTAGGGAGATGAAGGCGGATGAAGGTAGATGAAGGTACATGAGGGCAGATATAGGGAGATGAAGGAAGATGATGGCAGATGAATGCAGATGTAGGGAGATGAAGGCGGATGAAGGTAGATGAAGGTACATGAGGGCAGATATAGGGAGATGAAGGCAGATGAAGGCAGATGAGGGCAGATGAAGGCGGATGAAGGCGGATGAAGGCAGATGAAGGTGGATGAAGACAGATGAAGGCAAATGAAGGCAAATGAAGGGGGATGAAGGCAGATGAAGGCAGATGAAGGCCGATGTAGGCAGATGAAGGCGGATGAAGGCAGATGGAGGCAGATGTAGGGGGATGAAGGCAGATGGAGGTGGATGAAGGTGGATGAAGGTGGATGAAGGCAGATGAAGGCAGATGAAGGCAGATGAAGGCAGATGAAGGGGGATGAAGGCAGATGAAGGGAGATGAAGGTGGATGAAGGCAGATGAGGGCAGATGAAGGTGGATGAAGGTAGATGTAGGCAGATGAAGGCAGATGAAGGCAGATGAGGGTAGATGAAGGTGGATGAGGGTAGATGAAGGAAGATGAAGGCAGATGAAGGTGGATGAAGACAGATGAAGGCAAATGAAGGGAGATGAAGGCAGATGTAGGCAGATGAAGGTAGATGAAGGTGGATGAAGGCAGATGAAGACAGATGAAGGCCGATGAAGGTGGATGAAGGCAGATGAAGGCAGATGAAGGTGGATGAAGGCAGATGAAGGCAGATGAAGGTGGATAAAGGCAGATGAAGGCAGATGAAGGGGGATGAATGTGGATGAAGGTGGATGAGGGCAGATGAGGGCAGATGAAGGCAGATGAGGGCAGATGAAGCCGGATGAAGGCAGATGAAGGCCGATGAAGGCAGATGAAGGCAGATGAAGGTGCATGAGGGTGCATGAAGGCAGATGAAGGCAGATGAGGGTAGATGAAGGTGGATGAGGGTAGATGAAGGAAGATGAAGGCAGATGAAGGTGGATGAAGACAGATGAAGGCAAATGAAGGGAGATGAAGGCAGATGTAGGCAGATGAAGGTGGATGAAGGCAGATGAAGACAGATGAAGGCCGATGAAGGTGGATGAAGGCAGATGAAGGTAGATGAAGGCAGATGAAGGCAAATGAAGGGAGATGAAGGCAGATGTAGGCAGATGAAGGTGGATGAAGGTGGATGAAGGCAGATGAAGGCAGATGAAGACAGATGAAGGCCGATGAAGGTGGATGAAGGCGGATGAAGGCAGATGTAGGCTGATGAAGGTGGATGAAGGCGGATGAAGGTGGATGAAGGCAGATGTAGGCAGATGAAGTGGGATGAAGGCGGATGTAGGCAGATGAAGGCAGATGAAGGTGGATGAAGGCAGATGAAGGCAGATATAGGCAGATGAAGATGGATGAAGGTGGATGAAGGCAGATGAAGGTAGATGAAGGTAGATGGAGGCAGATGTAGGCAGATGAAGGTGGATGAAGGCAAATGAAGGGGGATGAAGGCAGATGGAGGCAGATGAAGGCAGATGAAGGTGGATGAAGGCAGATGAAGACAGATGAAGGCAGATGAAGGCAGATTAAGGCAGATGAAGGTGGATGAAGGCAGATGAAGGTGGATGAAGGCAGATGAGGGCAGATGAAGGCGGATGAAGGTAGATGAAGTTAGATGAAGGTAAATGAAGGTAGATGAAGGTAGATGAAGTTAGATTAAGTTAGATGAAGGTAAATGAAGGTAGATGAAATGAAATATAGGTTATAATAAAAACATTTAGTCAAGTATAATTGGGACTTGTAATGTGTATAACATGAGGTCTTTACCCATGAATGGGCTATTCAAACTCGTAGTCCATGAGGCCGAGAGGTCTAATATTGTTTTAGTATTCACCAACATATTGGGCCAAAGGTGAATGAGACTAAACAAAACAAAGAGAGAAAAATGTTTTATTGATATTATTACTCGCGCTTCCTCTCAACTCGGGCTATCACCAATAGCCCGAGGTTAGGGAGCCAATCAGAATGCAGGATTTGTAATAGCCCTTATGTTGGTGAATACTAATGAAAGATAGTAGAAGAGAGAAAAAATGTCAAACATCAAAAATTGATATACATACGGTATCTGTTTCGGCTGTGCAACAAAAATGCAAATATTGCAAAATAAATTGTTTTTGTTGATTGGTCATTTGATCGCCCGCGCACATTTCTCTTGCATGTCACGCTTCCATGCGTGACGAGACGTCAACCAATCAACGTTCGAGTTTATAAGTATGATGGTAGTGATTTGGTTGATTGTCGAGAAATTCAAAAGAACTATCCACCATGGCTCTCCTGTTGACTTTTGTTAAATCAGCGCTGGTTTTTGTTTTCTTTGCGTCTGGCGTTGTGAAAGTAACGGACAAAGTCAACCCTCAAATGCACCAACATATGGTAGGCTTGAAATTTAGGACAATTTAGAGCTTGTACAGCTCATAGAACGCACGCAATTTCTCTTGGATCTTTCTACTAGACTATAAACAGGCAATCTATTACAGTTTTAACTTTGACATCAGCTGTGTAGGGGGGGGGGGAGTGTAGAGTGGTTGATTGCGTTAAAACTAGATAATATTCGCAGGCGAGAGCAATGCACCCCTTGCGTGACATTTTACTATATTTTACTCGAACAGGACAAAAAATATAACATCATCATAAAATATAACACCAAACTTAGCAAAACGTGAAATTTTGAGGTAGTTTCGATGAATAGCGCCAAAGTTATGGGCGGCCTAAGTTGGTGCTTTTTGTATCATGCGCAGTGGTGGGAAACGTTCGGTGACAGCAACACGTTGCCCTCAAACGAACGTTTCTATACAAAAAGCACAATCTTCGGCCGCCCATAACTTTGGCACTATCGGAACTACCTCAAAATGTCAAGTTTGCTAACTTTGGTGTGGTCTTTTCAAATAATATTTTTGTTGCTGTTGGATGAAAATTAAAATGTCACGCAAGGGCGAGAAAAGCTCATTAGAACACAGCATGTGGTAATTAAAGCCCGCCGCACACTAACGTTGAGAAACTGTAGTTCAGTGTGTAATGTGAGGAAACTGCCACGCAAGGCACTTTTCTAGTACCATGTGCTCTTCTACCTGCTCTATATTTTGCCTCGCGAAGCCAAAGATGCAACGTCTGCGGCGAGAGATCGTCTGAGCTCAGTGCCTCGCGTGGCAGTTTCCCCACGTAGTTTTCTCACTTACTTGTACTTAATGATTCACGAATACAGGGTCTAACTATCAACTAACGGGTCTTTTATATCAAGATCGATTTGCAGGTGCAAATGCTACTTTGTTTTAAAATAGAACTATTTATTGCTTTATAACATATTTGAGGTATAACGCGCGCGCTAATTGGCTGGCTACCATTGTTTATATCAGAGGACAGAGACATGGCTCGCTCAAATAACGTCGAAAATATTGTATAAAAGCAATATAAAACGATTGCTTATGTCTCTATACTGTGATATAAACACTCTGGAAGATGTAGAGCACTCGAAAAGCAAGAGCTAAGCTTGCTTTTCTCTTGCGTTACATCTTACATCGTGTTTATATCACACAGTACAGAGACATGCACGCACGTTATATATTATAGAATATTTCACTATCAAAAAAGTACAGGGCTTCCGCATAAATCTTCCTTGTGACATTATTGTTTACCCAACTCAGTGTAACAATAAACCTCTAGAGAGTCGTTTCCTTTTTCAACGATGAAAACATTCAAAAGTTTAGTATACAGGGTTCCCTTACCTTTTGCGTGAAACGCGAATGGCTGATTGATTTTGACGTGAAACGTGATATAGGCCTAAATTCTTTTGCGTCCACGTGAAAGCAACTTTTGATTTTGTTTGTGAACGTGAAAGAGATTTTGTGATTATCCGTGACGCGTGAAGACCAAATATTTTTGCGTGATTTTATTTTCCAACTGGAAAGGGCTATAGGGCACCGTTTGCATAAATTACGCTTCCCGCCAAGCTCGATATTTGCATATTTATAGTAAATGTAGCGATTAATCACCCTTCCTTTTTTAGCTTTTTTTCAATATTTTGCAATAATCATGTCTTTTTTTTTTTGACATATATCTCTTATATTTGCCGTTTTCGTCTTTATTTGTGGCCGAGTTCCAGTGCCATTTTGAGCGTTTTATGAAAATACCCCTGAAAGATAGCTTGGACTCCCTGTGGTAGAAGGCTCTGTCTGGATTTTATATTTTACGGTCTGGAGATACGTAATTATGCAAACGATGGTAATGAATCCTCTTAGCTAGAGGTTTGTCACGGTGAATTTAGGGGATTATTTTTATTTTAGTCAAAGCTTTTTTGTTTTTGAATGTGTTTTCCTGCACTTGTTGTTGTTTTTGCTTTGTTTTTATTTGTTTGCTTTCAAAGCTGTTTTTGTTATGATTTTGTTTTTGTTTTTGTTTTATTTTCTTTCTTTCCTCATCTCTGTTCTTTTCTTTCTTTTTTTCTTTTTTTCTTTTTTTCTTTTCTTCTTTCTTTTTTTCTTTCTTTCTTTCTTTCTTTCTTTTCTCTTTTCTTTGTGAAGCTCAAGAACAGTGTCGGATGTTTAATTTTCACCTAAGAAGGGGTCAGATAAAAAAAGAAGGCTATCTGAAAATCACTGGCTGGGGGAAGATAGAAGAAGGTACTGGAATGTCTCTCTCGTCCTATACTACTCCTCTATCCCCTTCCAAGAGACCATACTAGCTATAGGGCAGCTAAAGAAATAAGTATTTGATCAGTGAACAGGTTTGCATATCAAGGCGAGAAAAAATATGAAATGGCACATTTTCTAGTCACGGCACGCACATTGTTTTGTAATATCTTATAAATTAAAGCTGCCCCTTTTGATTTCTGTAGTGGCAATTTGAGTTCTCTTATTTATTCCAGAAAACAGAGTTTGTGAGATTTTCCAAAGTTCACCCATTTACAGTTCTCTTTGGCTATCATGTTAACCCAGCAGTTCATTTGAAGATCATTGGATGGATTGAAATCATGTGTGCCCTTCTGCTTTTATTGGGTCCCAAGCCACTTAAAGTCACAAGCTGTCTCGTTTTGCTTGTCATCATGAGTGGAGCCATTTACACTTTGTATATGCTAAATGATCCTTTCCAACAGATGATTCCTGCTGCTGTTTCCTTTGTGATGTTGTGTATCACTCTTTTATTGCTGTCCCAAGCAGAAGAAACGGCCAAGGCAAACAAGACAGACTAAGGACACAATCAAAGGGTATTTTGTGTAGGGGTGTTCCACAGACCCTTCAAACCTATCGAGTGACTCCTATCCCAGACCTAAAATTTTGATTTTGTATAGCCTGTTCAAAGCTTAAAAATAATATATCTGGACGTCTTTGTATTGAGCTCTTTTGTTTAAATAAAAGTGTACTTTATAGATGTTGAGTAAGGCTGATAGAGGTATTTAATTGCATAAACTGGCATATGCCAAAACAGTACCCTATCCCAGACCAAAATGCATGGTAGTCCCTATCCCAGACAAAAAAGGCAAAAAAATCAAAAACCTGATGGGAGACAATACGTAGCACGCAGTTGATGTAGAAAGCAAAAGACTTTTTGAAACATTACACGAAGTGAGTACTTATATAGTGTAGGTTTTCCCAAAACCTGATCATCCTGCAGCACATACCTGTATATATAATAGTGTTTTTTAAAATTACCGGAAACTAAAACACTTGTACTTTTAACAAATTTACAATGGCTAGCCGTTGTATACACCTATTTCAAAAAAGGTTGTCACCGCCAAGAGCGATAGGCGATAGGTAATAGGTCATTCCAAGACCGCAAAGCACTATTGATTTCTAATTGATTTACATATGAATAGCCAAATACTCGATGGAAGAGCCAAAGAAAGATTTAGGATGGTTTAATTAAGAAATCAATAGTGCTTTGCGGTCTTGGAATGACCTATTACCTATCGCCTATCGCTCTTAGCGGTGACAACCTTTTTTGAAATAGGTGTATACTCTTCTTCACCACGATATTACGTCACACATGGTCAAAATGTTATGATTCACGAGGCGTAGCCGAGTGAGTCCATAACAAATTTTGACCATGTGTTGACCACAGGTAACCCAGGCTCTGTGTCAGTGAACTATAAGAGAATGTATGGAGTTTTTTAATACAACATTTTCAATAGAAATATTCGAATAAAAATTTACCTTTCTTACATGTTGTCTTTGTGTGTCCTTTGGGGATGTCTATATCGAGTTTTGGTAATTTTCGCCCCCCTTGCATATGGGATTGGGTCATAATACTATCGCTTTCCTAAAGTTTGTAAAAGAAACGTACCTAGTAGTAGGTGGCATTTTTTGGGGGTTTTCGTCACCAAATCAAAATCTTATCTCCGAGGATGAAAGTCGCACCGGAAATGATAAATTTTCATCGGGCTCTGTAAATTAAATGTTGTAAATCTGGCGGATTTATCAGTAGCTATTGCTTTTTTGGCAAAAACATTTAGGTTCTCAATTTTTATTGTAATCATTCATTTTTATAATTATATTTAAAGAATATTGTCTCCTTTTTTCAAAAAAAGTTTGACGTGACGTGTGCACTTGCTTTTGTATGTACTCTCATTCACCATGGCTCTTGACCAATCAGAAATCGAGAAAATGCTCAATTGTGGTAAAATCCATATTTTCACTAGTGAACTGGAAGATATGTAGTTAATTTTCGTTACTGAAGCGGCTCCGCGCCATCTGGAATGTTTGCATTAGCTCTGGAAATGGTAGCCACTAAGGTTTGAAATAATATATACCAAAATCCAACTCATAACAATTTAAGTAGTCCAAGGTTATTGCGCGCAACAGAACGTGTGTTAGCCCCTGCAACAGGCGCGCGCAATGCCCCAGAAAAAGCTCGGTTGTACTTCTGTAGCTGTTGCGCAAAACGTTGCACGCACCTGTTGCAGGGTCGGACACACGCACGATGCATGTTGTGTACAGTGTTACAAGCTACAGGGAAAATAACATCTTGTGTTCTGGGTTTCTACAAATTAAGCAACAGGCACCATCAACAATAGCCCCAGCGCAGGTCGCATGAGACTATAGGAGAATTCGTCAGGCAGAGCAGTGAATTGACTTGAAAGATTTCATCATGTAATGAATTGAAAGCACTATGAAAGATTTAAAAGGTTTACTTTTTTGTGTTATTAAGTTTCTAGGCAAAAATGGTATTTCCCAATATTTTGAATACGACAATATATAAACTTGCGCGAGTTTGGCATTCTGCATCACGAGATTCTCTGTGGAGTTTTCGGGGATACATTTTGACGAGATCTGAGTTATAATTTAATTTCTCGTCTACTTACACAATTAAACTCAAATCGACCATGTAACTAACAAATTTGGTGTTGATATTGAAGAACAAACGCGTACATGTAAACAACTACAAGCTTTGTTTTAAAACGATGAGCTAAAAGTATCAATCCAAATTTTAAATCACCTTAACTTATAAAAGAACTTACCTTTGCTGATGTCTTAATCTGATTACGCTCTAGGGTCCTGAAATAAGAAACGTGGATTTCAACTGAACATCTTCAGTGAGGCCGATCATTTCACTTTGGAACGGAAATAAAAATCCATAAGTAATAGCGTACGTAACGGCTTGAAGCTTGCTGAACGTACTTAAAATAATCATGGAAATTTATTGATCGCGCTTCAATCGACTAGCTAGATTTTGATTGGTTCTTCTATCTCCCTGGGGAATTGGGACAAATCGATGGAGTAAAACAATGCAGAGAAGCTCGATGCTCCTGAAAACTTATTCTTTTATTTTCTCTCTCTATTTATTTACAAAACAGCTAGTTTTTAATAGCTGGACTCTGATTGGTTCATTTCTTTCCCTAGGGAGTATTAGCATTACAATGAAACTTCGCCGAATAGACTACCCCAATTAGTCATTAAATATATTAAGTGTCTAGGTAGCGCAGCGGTCTAAGGTGATATCTAAAGGTATGGATTAGGGTCCGGATATCGTCTCCCTCCCTGGCCTTCGGGCTAAGATAACTGTAATATGTAGCACCGGGATAGCGTGGATGGGGCCGAAATCTTCATCCGTAACGTAAGTCGATTCGATGTCTCAGCTTCTCAGAATGTCTCGGGAGAATCGTCCCAAAATTTCTTTTTCTATTTTTCTTTTTACAGGTATTCATTCAGTCTGTTATTTTATTTCCGGGGGGTGCTCTTTAAGGGGTTACAGGTTCGATCCTCGTCGACGCCGGATTCTTTTCTGACTTCTTTTTTCTTCATTTTTTCCGTTTCTTTCCCAAGCTTTAAATTAAAATTACATCTTTTTGAACTTGTTTTTAAATGTTTGGTGTTTTTGATATTTTTTCTGATAAATTTCATTTTCATTTTTTATTTCTAATTATAATTATTCATATATCTTACTGCATTGTTTCTGTGGGGTGCATTTCCTAGACATTACAAATTTCTTTCTTTTTTCCTTTTTTTCCTTTTCTTTTTTCGAATGTCTGGACGTGTTTTCCTATTTTTTTCTTTTTTCGAATATCAGGACTTTTTTCTCGCAAGTGATAATAATATTTTTGCTTTTAAATAACTATTTGAATAATAAAATTGGAAACCATTTCTTACAAAATTCCTGACTTACATTAGAATTTGTACACGTAGCATGAATTCAAATCGCTTTGATTTGATTTTATGCGTCAGGTAGCAAATACATACAATTATTTTATCCTCAACCAAGAGAGCATAAACTAGCCGCCCGAGAGATCAGTCTTAAAAGCCTTGCATGAGTGTGCCATCAGGACTGTAGCACTAGAATCATGGGGGGTGGAGATAACCTTCTGGGTCTGGGTGTGACTTCTTGTGCTACTGATGACTCGGCAGAATCCCAATCAAACTTTAACTTACAGGTAAGTCTCGTTTAATTTTAGATTCTGCCTCGTCATCATGCGCATTGACGAAGTCACGTGAGATTTTAAAGCAACTGATTGCACAAACAAGTGAGTCAAACAATGTACTGTATTTATTACCCCAGAACTAGCCTGCGTGGCAGCTCTGGGGGATTGGGGAGGAGGAAAGGGGATTGGGTAGCCGCCACGCAGGCTACCCCAGAACAGAATCACTGAAGGTTACATCCGAGTCTATCTGTTTGTCATAAAATTTTGCAAACGTGTTAGCTGATGACCATCCTGCTGCTTTCATGATAACATGAAGAGGTGCATGATTCACTTTGGCTTTAGATGTTGCAGCAGATCGGACACTGTGTGGTTTGTATACAGTCACATCTACACCAGCCATACCCATCACTGAGTTGAACCATCTTCTGATATAATCTTTTGTGCTCTCTTGCCAACACTAAGCCCACACCATAGAAAATACAGCAAATAATGGCAATGTGTCATGGGAAGAGACAGTTGAATTATTTACATACTAATGTTGTCATATACTTGATCGAATTGATTAGTGTCAATTTAGATTTTAGATTTTTATATATTATATTGTATTGTTTAGTATAGGAGGACCAAGTCGGAAAAAAGCCCAGCTTTACTTGTATATCCTCTATAAATAAAGAGTTATTAAGAGTTATTAAGAGAGTTATTATTGAATACCGCCGAATATACAACGGCTCTCCTGCTTTCTGATTGGCTGTATTCGCTATGGTGTGGGATAGATACGATATAATGCCTGGTTCACGCTAACGACGCAAGACAACACAGGACGACGTAAGACAACGGAAAACCACGCAAGAAAAAAATAAATAAATAAAAATAAATGCTTTATTTGTTTAAGCAGGCTTGACTAATTGGCAGCCATTCGGCTGATGTGGGCCTGCTGTCACTCATACACACTACCACTACATTCAACTATTCTACCACACGACACTCAACTCAGTAGCGGATCCAGGGGAGGTGCGTTGGGTGCGGACGCACCCCTCTATTGGACGACGGTGAAAGCTTTTCTCAAATATAAACGTTTTTCATCAATCGTTTTTGGGTCGGGAAGGCTGTGGTTGTATTTGTGGCGGGAAATCACCACACCACACACCACCATGCTCCTTTACAGCGAAAATCGTTGCATCGCGACCTCCAGCGTCGGTGAGATTTTGGTCTTTTCTGATCCGTCCATCATTCTTGGGGTACGCTGGCCCACAGGAGCAAAACAAAGTGCAAAATTCCTTTGAAAACACAACAAAGTTTTATGGAACACAACAATCTTTCACATGCAGAACACAAAGTCTCGTGAAACACAACTATCTTTCACTGAACACAACAAAATTTCGTGGAACACAACAATCTCTCACAGAACACAACGAAGTTTCACAGTACACAAGTCTTTCACAAGCAACTAAAATCTTTCACGGGGCAACACTCTTTCACAAGCACAGCTGCCACAGGCTTCCCAGTCTGATTATCTGTGGATTATGTCTAGAAACGGTCATTTCCAGTTAGAAATGCTCTCAAAATGACTGTTTTTTTCAAACATCATGGCAAATATTGAGTTCAAAAATAAAGATTAATGCTTATTTAAGTCTCGGAACTCAGGGATAGCTTGTTACCTCTTTCCCTCATCCCTCTCCTCCCCTCACCCCTATTTGCGTGTTCAAATGGAACGTTCTGGTGTACGTCAATCAGGTGGCACATACAGCACAATCGGAGAACAGTGAAAACGATAGCCTGGTTTTCACTATCGAAGCAAGACAACGTATAACGCCAGGTTCGTGTTTTCACTTGTAAAAGTAGCGACGCAAACATAAACGCTAGCGCAAAAGAATGAAAGGTTTTATTTTTCTTGCGCGGGCTTGCGTCGTCTTGCGTCGTCTTCCGTTGTCTTCTGTTGTCTTTCGTCGTCTTGCGTTGTCTTGCTTCATCTTGCGTCGTCTTTCGTTGTCTTTCGTCGTCTTGCATTGTCTTGCTTCGTCTTGCGTCGTCTTTCGTTGTCTTGTGTCGTCTTGCGTCGTTTTGCTTCGTCTTGCGTCGTCTTGCGTCGTCTTGCATGCGTTGTGTTGAGTCATCGTGCGTGGTCTTGCTTGGTTTCCGTTGTCTTGCGTCGTCGTGTGTTGTCTTGCGTCGTCTTGCGTCGTCTTGCGTCGTTAGCGAGAACCAGGCATTATATCGTATTTATCCCACACCATAGCGAATACAGCCGATCAGAAAGCAGCAAAGCCGTTGTATATTCGGCGGTATTCAACTGTCTCTTCCCATGACACATTGCCGTTATTTTTTGCTGTATTTTCTATGGTGTGGGCTTAGTATAGGATAAAATAATGGTATGTATTTGCTACCTGACGTATAAAATCAAATCAAAGCGATTTGAATTCATGCTACGGAGACAAATTCTAATGTAAGTCAGGAATTTTGTAAGAAATGGTTTCCAATTTTATTATTCAAATAGTATTTAAGAGTAAAAATATTATCACTTGCGAGAAAAAAAGTCCTGATATTCGAAAAAATAAAAAAACAGGAAAAAACGTCCAGACATTTGAAAAAAAGAAAAGAAAAAAAAAAAAAAAGAAAGAAATTTGTAATGTCTAGGAAATGCACCCCACAGAAACAATGCAGTGAGATATATGAATAATTATAATTAAAAATAAAAAATGAAAATGAAATTTATCAGAAAAAATATTAAAAACACCAAACATTTAAAAACAAGTTCAAAAAGTTGTAATTTTAACTTAAGGCTTGGGAAAGAAACGGAAAAATGAAGAAAAAAAGAAGTCAGAAAAGAATCCGGCGTCGACGAGGATCGAACCTGTAACCCCTTAAAGAGCACCCCCCGGAAATAAAATAACAGACTGAATGAATATATAATTGTAAAAGGAAAAAAAGAAAATGAAATTTTGGGACGATTCTCCCGAGACATTCTGAGAAGCTGAGACATCGAATCGACTTACGTTACGGATGAAGATTTCGGCCCCATCCACGCTATCCCGGTGCTACATATTACAGTTATCTTAGCCCGAAGGCCAGGGAGGGAGACGATATCCGGACCCTAATCCATACCTTTAGATATCACCTTAGACCGCTGCGCTACCTAGACACTTAATAAATTTAATGACTAATTGGGGTAGTCTATTCGGCGAAGTTTCATTGTAATGCTAATACTCCCCGGGGAAAGAAATGAACCAATCAGAGTCCAGCTATCAAAAAATAGCTGTTTTGTAAATAAGTAGAAAGAGAAAATAAAAGAATAAGTTTTCAGGAACATCGAGCTTCTCTGCATTGTTTTACTCCATCGATTTGTCCCAATTCCCCAGGGAGATAGAAGAACCAATCAAAATCTAGTCAATTGAAGAGGGATCAATAAATTTCCATGATTATTTTAAGTACAGCAAGCTTCAAGCCGTTACGTACGCTATCACTTATGGATTTTTATTTCCGTTCCAAAGTGATATGATCGGCCTCACTGAAGATGTTTAGTTGGAATCCACGTTTCTTATTTCAGGAATATCCCTAGAGCGTAATCAGATTAAGACATCAGCAAAGGTAAGTTATTTTATAAGTTAAGGTGATTTAAAATTTGGATTGATACTTAGCTCATCGTTTTAAAACAAAGCTTGTAGGTTGTTTACATGTACACGTTTGTACATGTAAACAACAATATTAACACCAAATTTGTTAGTTACATGGTCGATTTGAGTTTAATTGTGTAAGTAGACGAGAAATTAAATTATAACTCAGATCTCGTCAAAATGTATCCCCGAAAACTCCACAGAGAATCTCGTGATGCAGAATGCCAAACTCGCGCAAGTTTATATATTGTCGTATTCAAAATATTGGGAAATACCATTTTTGCCTAGAAACTTAATAACACAAAAAAGTAAACCTTTTAAATCTTTCATAGTGCTTTCAATTCATTACATGATGAAATCTTTCAAGTCAATTCACTGCTCTGCCTGACGAATTCTCCTATAGTCTCATGCGACCTGCGCTGGGGCTATTGTTGATGGTGCCTGTTGCTTAATTTGTAGAAACCCAGAACACAAGATGTTATTTTCCCTGTAGCTTGTAACACTGTACACAACATGCATCGTGCGTGTGTCCGACCCTGCAACAGGTGCGCGCAACAGTTAGAGAAGTAGAAACGAGTTCTTTTTCTGAAGCCATACCAAACTTGCAACAGATCGCTCAACGTTTTGCGCCGAATAACTACAGAAGTACAACCGAGCTTTTTTCTGGGGCATTGCGCGCTTCTGTTGCAGGGGTTAACACACGTTCTGTTGCGCGCAACATTGCAATAACCTTGGACTACTTGAATTGTTATGAGTTGGATTTTGGTATTTCAAACCTTAGTGGCTACCTTTTCCAGAGCTAATGCACACATTCCAGATGGCGCGGAGCTTCAGTAACGAAAATTCGGATAAATTTCGACGATTTTTTTTTTTCGTTCTTTTACCCAAGTAAGCATACGTCTGTTGTGAGCAGGGCCAGAGTTGAAACGTCGCCCGAACAAAAATTCTTACACATATTCTAAAATGAAACACTTATAATCGTAGATAAAAACAGTTTTCTGGTAAACGTCTTTAAAGTCCGTATGCTTTTTCCCTGTGCTTGCTACTGACACATATCGTTTCCTTGACAGCCTAGATATGAGCATAGTCTGGATTTTAACCTTCTTCTCTGGATGGACAATTAAGGTGGAAATATGGCACTAAATGATGCATTGTTTTTAGCAAGCAGCGCCGCTATTAAACGTTTCATAGATAAAACGGTTTTCTGATTTACATCGTTAACGGATCCGACAAAAAACGTGGTTTTCGTTTTCGTGACAGCCTAGATTCATATGAACATACTTCCGAATTTTAACCCCTTTCGATATCTGAATGGCGAAGGTTTAAATCCGAATACCATGTCTTATAATTTCTTTAGCAAGCGGCGTTATTAAACGTTTGATTAACTTACCATGCATTTATATACAATATAGAACATAATGAGACTAATACAATTAAAAGTGTTGTTCGTCCACTTTGAAGCTCCATGTCCACGGACCTGAACTGAATGTTCAACCAAAACGACATTAATATAAAAATCTGAAAGAAATCTAGCTCTCATCCTCATTAACTAATTAGTTGCTTGTGAAAGACTTGTGTACTGTTAAACATTGTTGGGTCTTGTTGTGTTCTGTGAAAAATTGTTGTGTTCCACGAAACTTTCTTGTGTTCAGTAAAAGCTTGTTGTGTTCTACGAAACTATGTTGTGTTCAGTGAAAGCTTGTTGTGTTCCACGAGACTTTGTTGTGTTCTGTGAAAGATTGTTGTGTTCCACAAAACTTTGTTGTGTTCAGTGAAAGATTGTTGTGTTTTCAAAGCAATTTTGCATTGTGTTTTGCCCCTGTGGGCCACCGTAGTCCATTATTCTTGGGGGCGGAGCTTTCACGACCTGGTTCAGTGATTGATTGATTTTAAATAAGCTCCGCCCCCAAACTGATTGACGGCTCCGACAAACCTAAAATCAAAACAAAATTTGTAATTTGCTGGTCGCGATGCAACGATTTTGGCTGTAAACGGTCTTACCTTGGCAGTACGTGATCGGATTCCCATAGCTGACTGCATACCAAACGCACCCCCTCTTTAAAAAAGCTGGATCCGCCCCTGCAACTCACATGTTGATTTTTATTTGAGGGAGGAAAAACCGGAGAACCCGGAGAAAAAACCCTCGTGGCAAGGGAGAGAACAACACATCAAACAAACTCAACTCACATATGATCCAGTTCCCGAGCCGGGACTCGAACCCGGACCACAGCGGTGAGAGGCGAGTTGCACGATGACTCAACACAACGCATGCAAGACGACGCAAGACGAAGCAAGACGACGCAAGACAACGCAAGACGAGGCAAGACGACGAAAGACAACGAAAGACGACGCAAGCCCGCGCAAGAAACTAAAAAACCTTCCTTCTTTTTTCCTCCCCATTTTCGTCCCTAGTCTTTTTCTTCCCAAATTTTTGCACAGGAAGCCCAATTCAAGCCTAATTCCCTAATTCAAAAGGTTGCCTGCGGAGGAGGCTAATTCAAATATTCTATTTTTGTTGCTGTTGGATAAAAAAATTAAAATATCACGCAATTGGGTCGAGAAAAGCCCATTGTTCATTTTTGACGGGACTCAAAAGCACTGTATTACAAGATTACAATATTTGGCGCCAAAACCCAAGTCACGTGATTTTCAGCTTATTCATTTCAAGTCACGCGGCTGTAAGATCATTATCCCGTCTAGAAACAGTACAGTAGATAATTGATAATTTGCACCTCTGATACAAGCAAAATGGGCAGAGCAAGTCGTTTGGTAACTGGTGTACTCGTTATCATATTTTGCATGTCTGCGATTGTGAAATTGACGAATAAGTTTGACCCGAAAGCTCATGAGTTCATGGTAAGTGAGTACTTCAGAATATCTTGATTTATCTCTTTTCGTTTGTTTTGCTTGCATATTATGTTTGAATACTTTGGTATTTTGAATATTAAACGCCCATTCGTGCGTCAGCTTCCTAGGCATTTTGTGGTGGTAAGGAAACCAATTCGAATGGTTTATGAAAATTGTAACATTAGAAATCGATTCGCGGAATTAGTAACGCGTTCTGTCGTTCGTCGATAAAGTTGACTCGTTAACAGTTTTTACATCAATTTAAGATAGTTCTTTTAACACGAGATAAAAATGTCTTTAGATTTTAATTCAGTAGATATGGACGATATGCATCGCCTTGATTTTATCGTTGCGTTACAAACATATAAAGAGCGATAAATCGATATCAAGAATATCGAGCGATACATCTACGATAAAATTTCGATAGGAGGACAACTAATACTTCGAAGACGCTTTTAGATATTATATGATGCTGTTCATTTCTCCATAATTTCTCTAAACGTTACTAACATACATTGATTAGCAAATGCAATTTTGTATGTTGTATATTGCGTGACCTTTGAATAAATTAGAGACAGATAATTGCAAAATAATATGTACATAAATGCATACTTTATTGATCCCATTCCCAAAGGGGCTTTTAAGTGCCAGTTTACAATAAATGTTTAAATACAATATATACTATAAAATACTTAATAAAATGCCATAAAGAATATATAAGTGGAATATAAAAAAATTATGTGAAACTGTGATTGGACAAAATTGCCCAACATAATGAGATACCGAGACTGCAAGAAATCTCAAAATTTCAGAAATCTTGGGTTGGCAGCTATATTACATTTGCTAAGAAATATTTGGGTCCATGCCCCTTTTGTGACGACATATAACCACTCCGTGAGTAACTTCAGAATACCCGTCCACCATTGTATTCTAGAGCCGGAACTCTTTGAAAACGACGTAAAAATACAAAAGCTTCTGTTATTCAAAAAAGTGGCCGGGTATTCTGAAGTTAAGCGCCACTCCCTTCCATTTGTTTTGATTTCAGAAAAAAGAATTCACAAGATTTGCAAAGGTGAGCCCTCTAACTCAGTTCTTCAAAATCAAAGTTGAGCCTGGCCTATTCATGAGGGTTTTTGCATTCACAGAAGGCATCATTGGTTTGTTTATTCTAACGGGGCCAAGAGGACTTAGCATATTTGCTAGTGTGACGGGTATTTTATTACAAAGCTGTGTGGTTCAAATGATGTACATGCTCAACAATCCTGCTTTCACTTTTATACCAGCATCAGTGGCTATTGTTTTGTTGATATTAAACATTATAATATTGGTAACAAGTCCTGACGAGGAACCTCTAGGAGTCAAGAAAACTCAATAGAATGTTTTGCTGATATTAAACATTATAATATTGGTAACAAGTTCTGACGAGGAACCTCTAGGAGTCAAGAAAACTCAATAGTATGTACATTTAGTGTCCATATTAAGAGTTTGATATAACCTTCTTAATACACACGCTCTGATTGGCTGAAAACTGTGCTATATAGTTCTGATGTCAGCAGCATGAACTGGACTGTGCATGTGCCTTTTCGAGAGGAAAATCAAACTTTTTGCCTTGATTATTTACTTCACAATCTAGCAAATATATAATAAAACAAATAGAACAGCTTAAAATTCCATGCTCCGTTCAATAAAACAGCCCTTAGGAAGTGCCAAGAACACTCAAGAAGTGTGGAGAGCATGGCTTGTTTTCTGCCTTCACTTCTTTCACACTCTCATCACTTCTTGCATGCTGTATTACTGAATGGAGCACGGAAAATGCTGTTCTATTTGTTAATTATTTACAGCATAAATTTGATTCTTGGGATTTGCTTAAAGAAATCTGGATGAATTTTTCTGGATGAAAATTTTGCATCTTTCTTTTTTTCTGTTTTCACACATTAGTCAAAAGAAAAAATATTGTTATAGTGTCTGCAATGTCTCATGGGAAGAGACAGTTGAATACTGCTGAATATACAACAGCTTTCCTGCTTTCTGAATTGGCTTTATTTTCTATGGTGTGGGATAAATATAGTTAGACTACAGACTGCAGTTGTACAAAGGGTGGATAGTTCTATCTGCTGGATAAATCTTATCCAGTGGATACATTATATTGATGCTTCAATAAATTTTATTGAAAAACACCATCAATTTATACAATGGATAAGGATTTATCCAATGGAGAGCTCTATCATCCTTGTGCAACATTACTAGGGTCAGGATATTGGATTGTACATGTTACTACCAAAATAGGAAGACTAACTCATAACTTATTTTGAAGTCTACTTAAGACAGCAACTTTAGTACAATGTTGTATTAAAAAAGTTAACCATAACATAATATTCACAAGCAGTTTTCACTGACTTCACTAATTCAAAACAAGGTTAAACACATCAAAATGTTTAAATTTTGAAAAATGTATTCATGTACACATGTATGGTGCCTTGATGTTTCTACATTTACATATATATTTTATAATCATTTAATAAAATCATAAAATAATAGACAGTTAATTCAACTACAAACAATAATATAAGCGATAGTTGACATTTGGATGTCCTGAAACATTGACGATTGCTCATATATATTATTGTTTCTAGTGAAAACCACTCAGCAAATCTACCATCATTCAAATGAAAATAATAGTTAATATTTATTAACCTATTAAATTTATATTGAGCTTGTGGACACTTTTATGCAATGTCTTTTTCCTTTCTTTTTATTTAAAAAATTGTGTGTAATTATGTCTTGTTTCAAGTCTGTCTAATACCAAGTCTTCTGTTTCCTGTCTGCACTTTGTTATAAATTAACTGGTAATACTGGCATAGAGCGATAACACTTAAACCGTGAAATAACTTAGTAACTAAATAGAGACAAATAGTAGCAAAACACTTTGTTTTCTATTGTTTCATTAGTACTATTTGTACTTTTTAGTTAGTACTTGTTTCACAGTTTTAGTGCTATCGCTCTACTAGCATGAGATGAAAATTTGTCCATAATGATTTGTCTATTCCATTGTAATCTATAATCTTGATTTATAGATTTCCAACTGTACTATTTAATATTGATTGCATACTGCATCAACTTTTCATGATCACTCCTCTTTCAACCATCTGTTCCAAAATGATAAGAATTAAAACCCTTAATGTTTCAGCCATTTCTTGTATGGAATATGGTCCCTCAATGGGTGGGAGGTGTACAAAGACTGTTGGGCTGTTACCATGGTGAAGAGATGTAAAGTAGGTGAAGTCGCATAAATACCTGGAAGTTTTCAAAGGCAGGATATTAGAATGGAGATATAATGGCTTGGAGAGAGACTGTGTTTTGTACAGCATAAAAATTTACAGAAAAAGTTAAACTTGTCAGGAAAAGTTACATTATTTTTGTGTCCAGCCTTTAGACTTAGGATCATCTTGAATGTATAATGATCATCACTTTATTAGCAGGCAATATTTTTACAATACTGGTATCAGATTTAATTACCTTCCAGCATCATCAGACAATGATATTTCACATGGAATTCCCTTCTGTTTGGCTTTTTCACATACAATTTTGAGGTCAATTGAACTTTGTATTACATCAGGAGCACCTGGATAAAAATTATAGTAAATAATTAGAAATAACTCACTATTCTGAAAGAGTAAAGCATGAAGTTCCTTTAGTGTGTGGGATATGGTGTCCCCGCCCTCATAGGAATTGGGGAAGCTAAATAAATGAATGAGTGAATGAATGAATGAATGAATGAGCAAGTGAATGAATGAATGAAAAACAAATGAATAACAATAGATTAATTTAATGATGTACCTTGAATACAATAATCTGTTTCATGTACTTTACAATTAACATCAGGACGACATTGGTAGCCATCATTATGAGCACAAGTTTCAAGTAAAACTTTGTCTGTCAAACCATGAACACCAGCATGAATACATAGCTACAAAAACAAGAACCACTAATATTATTAAGAATAATCAAATTCATTTTAATTAGATCTTCAAGGACCATTCATTTTGGGGGGATGGGGAGAACTTTCCCTGCTTGTAGGGTCTCCCTAAAGTTCCTTTTTTTTTTCTCAAAAAGGAAAACCCGAGGACCTGGAGGAATACCCTCAAATCAAGAGAGAGAATGAACTAACACACTCAAGTCACGCAATTCCCCAACCTGTGGAATCAAACCTGGGACCACAGAGTTGATGTACTGGTGATTTCACTGCTCGGCAACCCTTGTTTCCCAAATGAATGGCATTTACTCTCTTTAAATGTCTATATGGAAAGAATCCACCTAAAAGAGGTACAATATAAAGGTACCTTTTTGTGTTCAAAGGGGCACATTTTTACACTGCATGGGGTCTTAATGAAACCTCCTTCTTGGCCAAGATTCTAGTTGGTCAAACTGGCAAGATTCTTGTGGGTCAAACTGCCTTGGAATTAGGGGTACTGTTTTCTTCAATGACAAGTTTATAAATTAAGGGGTACCTTTTCTCTTAATGTGTAGTTCCAAAAAATATCCATACCCCCACCAAGGAGTGAATTTGTAAATGGACCCCCCTACCCTCCGGAACTTCCATTTTTCTTCGATACAAACTCAGAAATTTTGTTTTTCTGACCCCTCCCTCCCCTCCGGAATTTCCAATTCCCTCCACGGTGGGGTATGGATATTTCTGGAACTACACAATAGTGATATATAAAGATAAAGGTTTCAACCTTGGAACATAACCTTCTCTAAAACTGAGTCGAGTATTCCATTGGGGGTATTTCTAATTGTACTTCAATTCATACTCTAGATTCTCACCTGGGGTTGATATTTTTGCCACAAAAGTGGTACCTCTTTTTGAACATATTCATACACTACTGGAATTTCCTCTGTTACAAGATTCACATCATTTGTTATATCAGACAGTGCAAGCTCCTTTAAGACAAAGAAAAAAAATCATAAAGTTGTAAAATATGTCATTAATTTTATACATTCAAAAGACAAGCAAAATTAAAACGCATCTTATCTTAGATTAGATGCAGCAATTCTCTCCATATAAATGGCACTTTTAGTCTAAGATGCAATCATATGCAACTCATCAAGAAATAGTGTCGAGAGCCTCAGCTCTGTATTTCTTTTTGTGCTTTAGAACTAAATCTGCCATTTATATTTGGAGAGTTTGTATCTTATTTAAGTCACATCTTATATCCAATCCAGACTTTAATTATAACACTATAATACATACCTTAACAGACATCATACTGGAATTGACCTTGTGTGGACCAAAGGGCCCAAACCCTACAGTGCGGGAATAACATTTATTAAATAATTAATTATAGGGAACCTTTTAAACGAAGGTATAGTTTAGTCATTATATTAAAAGTGTTTATTTATTACGTAGAATATACCACTGGCTAATGGCACTGCATGCATGCATGGTTGGGTTCATACTAGGACCTCAAGTCAGACTTCAGTCTGACTTGAGATTATTTTGTGTGTGAACCGCCCGCGTCGGCTCATCAAGGCCAAGTTCAAGTCAATCTTGAAATCCATGGGAAAGCAGCATTTTCAAAAGATTTCTGTCTGACTTCAAGTCAGATGAAAACATGACAGCTCCGACTTGAAACAACTTTTTGACAGGTCGTCACTATTTGTGTACTAGATAATTGTCACTCAAGTCAGACTTGTCTTTCAAGTCAGACTTGTGAGTAATATGACTTGAGTCCAATTAGAGATCCTAGTGTGAACCCAACCATTACTTTGGGAATTGTATAAAGCTTAATTATTTTTCTAATAAAATTACTTCCGGTGGCATGTTTTTTTGGCTCAAAAACTCGTAAATAGGCATCCATTCAACGTTGATTTTCTTGAAAACGAGCACTGGACACCCATTTTACTTTTCATTTTGAAATCAGCATTAAATATCACTCCAGAAAATTGTGGTTTAAACAGGTTCATAGTCACCTTTAATAAGCTAAATAACGTAATTTTTAATTATAGTGCAGTTTGCTCGAACTACACAAAAAACTGTGGGTAAAGTCAATCTTACAATCTTACATGGCTGTATATAAAAACAAATAAATTTTACCTGTCACCAAAACAGTCGGCTTTGTGCCCTCCATTTTGATTTTTCGCTAATACACAGGAAACCCAAGTTACGTTTTTAAAATAATTTGATTCGGTCTTCCTGTGTAGCTGTCTCAGAATTCAAGATGGCGGGTCGAGGTGGAGGTCGCGGACGAGGTAAAGGAAGAGGTTTTACATTTGATATTAGCTCTATAGGATTAGGTAGAGGATCAGAAGCATTACCTGCTGCTACACTACAACCTCCACCTTTATTCCCGGTGAGTTAAGTTATTTTTGAAGTTTATTTTACAATAAGCTTATATTTCGTTTACACACTCAAGGCTAGGTGCCCGCTTTAATTTATAAAGTAACAAAATATATGGTGTCTACGGCTCGTGCTTTCTATAACTTTTTTCGTGTTTTACAGCTCCAGTCGTGCTTCATCAGAGTATAAACCACAGCCTAGCCTTATTTATTTGTTATTAAGTATACCCATATTAGCATGTATTTTGCTAGAGACCTAATCAGTCTCATTACAGATTCATGGATTAATAAAGTTACATGTACCTACCTACCTACTTCTCACTCGCTTGCTCACTCACTCACTAACTCACTCACTTTACTAACTAAGTAATAAATGAACAAAGGAACAAATGAATGAACGAACAAATTTCAAACAAAGAAATGTATCTCTAGAGGACTGTATTGGAAAAACCTTGAGACAAGCAAAGAAGGTCTGTTATTATGCTTAAGGTAGATTAAAACAATATCTATTAATAAGAATTTTTAATATTAACGCATTGATTTCTTTAGCCACAAGACAAAAAACCTCTACCTTTAAGGATGTCCGAAGCTGATGATTATATGTTGGTGTTAAAGGAGGAGCTTAGGTTACTTATGAATGCATCCCCTTATTACATCAAACCAGACATCAAAAACAAAGGTACAGATAAGAAATACAGGTGGAATTTCAAATATGAGTACCATGACGCAATTGGGGCCTTTTTGGGGCCCACAGTGAAAGTTCCCACATTCTATTATCAATATAACCTTGTTAATACAGCCACATTGTATTACAGCCAGATTTTATAATTCCTGAGTATTCAATTTCTTTGTAATTTTACCCAGGTTTACAACCACTTAATGCAAGCAACATTCCTACTACGTACTAGTTAGTTCTTACATACCAGTGGCGGATCCAGGGGGGGTTCCATGGGTTCCATGGAACCCCCCTTGAAGGTTTTAAGCCATTTTTTGTCAATATCGACCAATCAATAGAGTATGATACACAGCTGGATTTAAGAAGCAGAACCCCCCCTTGGAAAAATCCTGGATCCGCCACTGCATACATATTAGACTTCTTATAAATTCAGACTGTACTGTATGGATATGTACATGGATTAAAGACATTGGAATTAAAGATGTAACAAATACAGATTTTGTTATGGCATCTCTAATTTCAATGTCTTTAATCCATGTAGTACATAATGTTTTTAAACACGGTTAGGAGCAACTCAAAAGGCACAGTAACCTATATGTTTACACCTAATATTAGAAACATAAATAAGGGCCAATAATAGGGCCAAATTTTTGGGGCCCAAAGGTGGGAGTATTAACAGGTTGCACTGTATTTAGTGTCATAGAGTTGAAGAAGCATGTCTTTGTCTTCTGATGGGAAAGACAGCAGAATGGTGAATGCAGTTGCTTTATACTGAGTTCTGAACCATTCATTATGTATTACATAATTTTTAGACTGACTGTCAAATTATTGAGATGCATGCTGATCACAATCTAATATCTTATTTTTTTCCTTCCATTTTTTCTTTGGAACCACACCATAATATACCATGCAATATTAAAATTTCATGGGTCTGTTTCTTGCTTTATTGTGTACATTTTAGATATTGAAAGATATTCTGACAGATATAAAGAAAAGCAAAGTAATGAGTCAGCTGTCAACTGGGTCCCTGGTAAGAAAAGCATTCAGTTGTCATACAACATTGTGGTAACGTTCTACTCTTTACTTCTCCAACATAGATAGGAGTTCATCCATTTCTGTGAGAACAACTTACCTTGTGTCCTCCAAGATTAGTTGAGAAGTAAAGAGTAGAACGAACTAACCACAATGTTGTATCCCCTGTCTCCTAATGGTTAGTATAACAGGCAGGAAGCCCAATCATTGTGCTGTACAAGTGTACTATAGCTAAGGTGCTTAGTGTTTTGCCTTCTGAATGAGAGGTCCTGAGTTTTATGCTCAGTCACCTTCCATTTTGTGTAGCTTTGATTGGCTCTAAATTCCTTTGAAATGGAGTATTGAGCAATGGAGGGGGGGGGGGGGGGGTGAAGAGCATATCATTGGCTTGCTGGGAGACCATTTTGTGGTGACGGAACATCCAAACTAAATATTAGTGCTTTATATTTATTTAGTACATTGCAATTTAAGTGGGGTATTTTATTGAACATTTTGTAATTCTGTCTTGCTTTTATACAGACTGGAGCTACATCCCTGCTGAGTTAAAGATAAAAACCAAAAGATCCAAGTCCCACCATCACAACCCTTGTAAGTATTGTCAGTAATCTTTATACCAAATCACTTAACTCTGACCAGATATTAATTTCATATTGTTTAGAATAAAGTGGCTTTTTTAAGATGTTTGAAAGTAAAAACTAAACATACAAAACACTAGTGTTTCAATATCACTGACATCATTATCATAGTGATTTTTAAAAACTCAAACAAGTATTTTGCTTTGTTTTATATCATTAGGTTTTACTGTCAAATGTGTAGAATAAACTTAGAGTAATTTCTCATTCACTAAGACTGTGCCAAACTCAACACTGTGTTATGCCATTCCATGCCTCAGTATTACCTAGCCTAATTTCAGATGGCACAGCTCGACCACTGGCCACTTGTCTGCTACAGCATTACTGAGATAAGACAATAATTTTTACCTATCAAAATGCTTAGTCACTGCATGTCATACCTTGACTTTTACACAGTCATATGAAAACCCAACCATTTTTGGTTCTGTATTTTTTTAGTAAAACCCAACATCAAGAATAACAAACGAAAAAGAAAACTAGACACTTCTGCACCTGATATTGATTTTGAAAAGTTAGAGGTAAGGTCTTTCCACCAAATTTTCAGCAGTGTGACTGGCAGCAGACTTGGGGAAGGTTGCAATAGCTACCCACTCTTGGATTGTAAGGCTAGCCCCTCTTTTCCAGCATCAGCTTCAAGCTCATCTGATACCAGCAAATGGGATGTGCAACTACTCCTGGACCAGTGAAGGCCAATCAAAAAATTTTCATTCAAGTTATCCAATCACGATCAAGTATATAAACAAGAAGATCTCCATATTTATGTTTAATTATTATATTTCACTTAAAATAATATAATTTGCTATGTATGTGCATGAACTAAATTGAGCTTGAATAAGAAGCATTTTCAACTGTAGGAACTTGCTAAAAATCTGAAAAATTGTTTGGATGACCTTGATTGGAGTAGTTGCACTGTAACTTGCACAAGTTGTTTTTTCCCTGGAACCAAAAAGTTGCAGGGTTACTCACAGTCATAAGCTGTACTCATGTGCACAATCAATAGGCATGTCCTGAAAATCATGCTTTCTACCCTGCCTTGATAACATCAAGATAATTTCTCGGTCTCAATAGAGGGATACAGTGTTTCAGTCTGTAACCTGTTTTTGTCACACAAATGCCTTGTACAGGGCATCATATATATCAACAAGGGTGACTGCACAGTCTTTTGAATTCACAGTTCACCTCTTGCTAATATGACAAAGTAGTGATGGGAGTAAGGTATGATAATGATGATGATATAGTATTAATACTAATTCAATTCATTTCAGGAAGCTGATGAAGCTGAAACTACTGAAAGTGCAGAGAAAACACCCCAAGAAAATAAAGCAAAAGATGCTAAGGCTGATGATGGGAGTGAAGATGATGCTGATGAAGAAGATGATTACGATGAAGAAGAACAAGAAGAGGTACATATATTGGGCTGTTTGAGTTCAGCAAATTGGACATTCAACAGAGCCAGTCAGTGTTACTCTCTGCTGAAGACAAGTGGTCGCTTTAGTGAGACATTAGGTTTTGGTGTAGAAGAACATTTTTTGAGTGCAATTCTATTAGTGCCAGGCAGGGGGCAGTGTGTCCACTTTGGGGGAACTTAATGACCTTTCTCTAGGGCAAATGCCCTTGGTGCAATCTGTTCCCAACCAATATATACTTGATAGAGTTTGATTATAAGGGGTATGTTATGATTAAGGCAGTGGTCCCACTTGAAGCAAGTTGTCCTTTTAGGGGCTCATCTCTGAGAAGGTAGAGTTGTAGATTCAGATTCAGATTCAGATGCGTGTTTATTTAGTACCAGTAAATTACATAGAAAAGATAAAATTAAATTAAAAAAATTAACAGACTTAATGGTACATGCTACCTGTACATGTAATATTTCAATGTTGATTTAGTAACTATAGCATGATTCTTATTCTAGGAAAACGACTACCTAGTTTCTCATTTTGATGATGATGATGATTTTGGTGATGATGATGACATGGATGAAGGACCCATCTACTAAATACACAGGGCAAATGCAGCTTCATCTACTAAATACACAGGGTAATGCTCCATGTATTAAATACACAAAGGCCAAAACGGGCTGTTTCATGGTTGTTTCAATTGCTCAGAAGGATGGTTGAATCACATATATAGGTGAGCAATCATATAAACCACACTGAACTGGTGAGAGAGTATTGGTAAAGGGAAGAGTTCCTTTTGTGGTTCACTACCAAGAGGGATAGTCACCTTAAAAAGTGATTATCTACACCAAGGAAGACCAACAACTTCCCTTTGATTCAGAGAGAAAATACAGTGCAGGCCAGTGGATATGAATTTGATAATAACCACTTATTTATAGGATGTGTTTCACAAAGAAATCAAACCCTGTCAAGTGAAGTAAAACTGAATTCATTGTGAATGGAATAAAGACAAAAAAAAAAAGCTAAAATCTATGGGTTTTCTTTGTAAAACTATCAAAATAATGCTGATGACACAGAGCTACTAACAAAGAGGTGTTTCAAAAGTGTTGGAGAGGCACAATAACTTAGGGACCTCGGGGGGAACTCGGATCAAAAAAAGGCAGTGATGCTCGTCGGAAATTTCAAAAAGGACACCGAAAGATACCTGAGTCTTATCCAGGTGGGTGTGGCAACTCCCCTCCCCGGAGGAACACTGGTAGAAGATTTCGCAAAAGCAGGCACTTCCAACAAGTGAACAGATTTTATTCTTTTTGCCCGAAAAAGGCTCATCAGTAGTAGCCTTCGTCGTGGCCCCCTCCCTCCCCTCCCCTCCCCCTCCCCATATATAAATGGAAAATGCTTGTTGATGCGATTGTTTGTTTTCTGATACTTCCCAATCCGTATACAAAAAGCGTATATAGTATACGCACGCATTTCCCACGTGTGTAATCTTTATAAATTTACCATCTGGATGTTTTGTGGAGGCGAGTCTCAACCAACTACTGTAATTATCATCAGCTAATAAGTAGTATAAGCCGCTACAATATATAAAACAATAGCTACATCCTTGTTACCGCTTTAGAGACATTACAGATCCGACTGCACATTTTCTTCGTGTCGACGTGGAAGGCTACCAGTATTATACTGCTTCCATTACAACTGCGGGTCCAGTGGAGGAGCCGGCCTGGGGGACAAGTGCCCCCTCCTTTCAGTTGGATCCAATTTTTTTATTTTGAGAAAATTAATTTTACAAGGAAAAACAACCGCTGTTTGAACGACAGACCGGATAAAAGTCGTTTTAAAATTACTTAATTTTTTGAGTGCGCACGTGCCAAAAATAATTCCATGGTGCCCCTCCCTGATCCACCCTGGTCCACGCTGCATTACGTCGAGATTTTGTGACCATCGCCTCTGTAACCTTGTCATGACCGATAATGTAGACCGCATGAACATCTTTGCATCTTTACTTCCGTGTATACAAAATTAGAAACGCTTCCAAGAAATCACGTGACCGCAAATGTCATTTAACACTGGTTGAACTGATCGACGCTACTGAGATCACGCTAAACGGTCAAACAGTAAGGATTTGGGAAGGACGCTCGCTAAGTAGGTACGATAAAACTTGTTTATATTATTAGCTGTGGTTTTTTTTTAAAGATTTTAAACATTAACCTAAAGCCTTTGTAGGTTATCATGGTAGAGTCACCTGGTAAAGTAATCTGGTAGAGTAATAAGTTGCGATATTCGGTCGATTAACTGCCCGTGTTAAATTGGCGCCAAAAGATGAAAATGCAGTTAACTCAAGTTAATTTCAGTCTATTAAGCGAAAATCAAATACCAGTTCAATCGATAGCATCTTTCAGAACCCAGATTATGATTTATATTGCATTTTGAATGTAAACTGTGAGTATATTTTGTAACTATAACAAATAACCGTCACTGAGTGAAATGCCTGAATTATTTATTAGTTTTCACTTTTGCGGGAAAGTCCCAGCAACGCTTGCTAAATTGACGCCAAAAGATGAAAATGTAATTAACTCGAGCTAATTTCACCTTGTAGAGTAGTTGGTTTGGATATCATTATAGATGTGATACATATATACGGTCAATTAACGGCCCGTGTTAAATTGGCGCCAAAAGATGAAAATGCAATTAACTCGGAATTAACTCGAGCTATAATTTCACCTGGAAGAGTAATAAGTTGGTTGGGAAATCAAGAAGTATGGTTGAATTTGATACCAACTTACAAAACCATATTGTAATTTATTTTGTGTTTTGAATAACTGTGAGTATAGTTTTGTAACTATAACAAACAACCGCCAAATGCCTGATTTATATAGGACCATGCAGTTTCGCTTTTGCGGGAAAGTCCCGACAACGCCGTTTGCTGAATTGGCGCCAAAAGATGAAAATGCAATTGACTCGAGCTAATTTCAATATTCAACTAAAATACCTTGCATAGCTGAGATAGTTCAGTAAGTGGCCGCGTTATTGTTGTTGTGACCTTGGTGTGCATCAGTACTTCGCCTTGGAACACAAAAGTGTACACAAAACAAGGCAGTGAACCCAAGTTTGGCGCCTCGTAACCCCGGTCAATCTACCCTTTTTCTGTTTTAATATAACTCATTTTCAAACTAATCAAAATTTTCCTTGTTTAATTTGTTTTAGTCGCGCGCAAGTAGCCCTAGCCGTGCTGAGAGTGAGTGAGCGCGCTATCAATGTGGCTTGAATTGTAGTTTCACTTTTGCGGGGAAGTCCCGGCAAGGCTGGCTGCTCGCTTTTATGTATATATGTATATAGATTGAAAGAGCACTCTACAGTGCGAAAATACATGTAGTTTTATTTTGCGTACAGTGTTGACAATTAACATAATTTCTAACATTGTGAATTAGAATATTTAATTCCTGCCTGAACCGAGCCGTTTCATGAGGTCCCGTGCCGTTTTCACAGTCATACAAAATCTGCTCTAATGGACCGAATCGGCTGACATGTTGCTATATGATCTACTCAATTTAAATCTCCAGGAATAGCATTCTGTGTCTTATGTATTTCAATATCACTTATAGTTAGAAATTTTCAAACAAAATTCAATAAGTCATTCCCAGCGAGGTTACTAAATTAGCAACGCGTTAGCCGATTTTGTGTGATGCATACTACTTATTCAGTATAGTTGTTGATATACTCAATATGATGTGGATCACGCAGTGATTTATTATATAATTGCCTTTAGTTATTATATAGTTATCTTTGTTTTTGATAATCTGTCCAACTGAATTTCAATGTCCAATTTTGTTTTTAACAATTGGACAGTGGTGACCAAAATAATTAAAGTAAAATCCTTCCGTTGACAATATTTGATTTAGAGGCAGCTACGTATATATAATTGATTTTGTATTGAAAAGTAATAGATGATGTTGCTTTTTTTTCGGATACATTAAGTCACGAATAACTGTTTATTTTATTAGTTGATGTGAGTTTCCATGCACCATGGCGAAACCTTATAGAGAAGACTCGAGAGTTAGCAGAAACGGATGGAGTAACTGGGTAAGAGCAATAGTTCCGCCTGATCATGTACAAAGAAGAAGATGGTACGAAGAAAGAGATGGTTTTGGATATTTTTGTAATAACGTAAGAACAGCATTTGAAGATTATGATAGCGGTAAGTACGTCGGTATCACAGTTCAGGGTCGTGACAAGGGATGTAAATACGTGTATTTTGTTTTACTCGATGTAAAACAATTTTGTATATTTTATGTCTATTTGTCATGCGATTATTCAGATTGTCAATGATATTGATTTCCTTAATATACGCAGGAATATATGAGTGGCAGGCACGTCATGCTGGTGTTACTGGAAACTACGTGGTTTATATAGGATGCACTCACCGAAGAGGTAGAGGAGATTTAACAAGACGTATTCTCGAATATTGCACATCTGGTTCACACAAAAGCAAAGAAGTCGACAGAGCTTTGCAACTTGGATATGAGTTGTATGTTAGAGTAAAAGGAATTCCAGGCAAAAGAGAAAATTCGGAAAGAGCCGAGAACGAGCTACTTGATGCATACGATTATGCATGGAACCGAAGGAGGAACGGCAGAAGGAGACAGGATGTCCCACCACCAGTATAGAAACTGAAAAAAGCGAGGGAGCGTCGCTAACCAGGCGTAATGCATGACCACATTTATTTTTATTTTATTATATTTGTTTTATTTTATTTGCTTTGCCTAATGGCAGGACCACCGCTACAGCGAGACCAATTACAAAAAAAACCCAAGTCAGTGGTTTAGTAAGATTCCTGCTTGAATTACATGCTGGGTAGATGGTTTCCATGATTTTGGATCTTCAGAGTCATAAGTGTTGATTAATGCAAGTCTGTTGTAGTTTTTTAAGGCTGTTTTTGAAGCATTCGCACCTTCTCCTTAATTATTTAAAGACCCTGAGTGTTGGTCCGGCCGGGATTCGAACCCCGACCTCCCGCACGAGAGACCGACGCCCAGGCCAACTAACTGAGCCAACCGGGCGGTGTTCTTTGTAAATCCTACTTATAATTTATTTCTTGAATGTTATTCTTATGGGCGAAAATACATTTCAGTACTGTACTTAGAATACACGAATAAACATACAATTCCTAATAATCACAATATATTCTGAACCCTTTTTTTGTGAAAATAGCATTTATTTGTGAGAAATGTACGGGTTGTTAAACGTTTCAATTCCCTTTTGCGTTGGTTTACTTGAGAGGCAATGAGCTTTTATCAGGTATTTTTAAATTCGTAAAATAGAAAAAGAATTACTATAGCTGGAAAGAGCATGTTAAAATTAGCAAGACAGTGAAGTTTGAAGGAATTAAATCCAAAACTTGCGAGAATATGAATTTTTGAAAAGTGTGAATTTGTAAGAAAACCTACCAGCGAATGTAAGAGATGCCTACCAGCGAATGTTTTCATACAAAATTTCGATTTCGGAAAATTCATATCTTCGTGAGTTTGAAAGCTACTTCATTCAAACTTCACAGTTTTACTAATTTTGACGTGTTCTTTCCAGCTATGGTAATTATATTTCTGTACTGTGACTTTTGGAATTACATGATAAAAGCTCATTATAGCAACGCTTTCCAAGAAATCACGTGATTAACTTTGTAAAGTGTCATACCACGTTTATCGCGTTACTCGACGCAAACAGGTGTTTGGGTTATAGTGAAAGAGGGTGCGTCACACAAGTCGAAATAATACACAAATTAATCCTACAATCAAAACGTTCAAGGTTACAACACTTAAAATGCTTAACTAGTAAGTTACTCGAAAATACATTGAGGTTAATAAATATAGGATGTTACTAAAACCAGGAATGAGGAATGGGGAATGGAGGAATGAGGAATGGGGAATGAGACTGGGACGAGCTAGTGGTCAACAAAGGCACAGCATTCCCATACCCTACTCCCGTGTGTCATAATTTGACACTTCCACTTCTGATCCAAAAATTTCAAAATTTGCATTCAAAAAATGTCAAAATTTGCACACTTCTGCAAATAAATAAACGAAAAAAGGTAGATAAATTTGGAAGCTACAGACATGTTGAGAAATAATTTTGTAATACTTTTGGTGTTTTGGCGGGAATTTTTTCTACATATACGCGAGTCGTCAATTTCCCGCTAAAACATTAATGATTCAGCCGATTGAACTTTGCAAGTGAATCTTTGGCAAGTTGTGTGATGTTTCTGTACTTATTACCTCTATGCATGGACTCTCAAGGAAGTTTTTTTTCAGTACTTAGATGTCAACAGTCGAGCAAGTGGAGGAGATAACACAAAATTTTCAAGGAAAACGAGTCGGACAGTACTTTTGTTTTAGAGTCGTTTTCGTATGAGTGGGAAACTTACCGCGCTTTACCGTGACCGTGTCAGTGCCGTAATGTCTATAAAAACATTCGAAATTCATGCCGTAACCGTATCGTATCGTAACCGTACAGTGTTCCCACTCATACGAAAACGACTCTAGTAGGAAATCATTGTTGAACTAATCGTGATCTGTAGATTCGCCGAAAATTCACCTGTATAAAATGGACTAATTCAGTTTTTCTCCTGATGGTTCTAATTAAGTTGGCATCTGAAAACCTGGAAGTTATTGCAGCTTTCATTATCATATGTGAGTAGAAAGGTAAAAGAAAATGCTCGGGAGGAGCTCTCGATCGAGACTACAGTGGAGACTCAAAGTGGTTGGATTGACTCCACAAAACTGTAAGTTTGTTAAAAGTTTTGATTTCAGAAAATTAAACATTCTCTTTTCATGCAATTTAGAATAAAGTAAAACTCGTAAAGTTTTCAATGATTACAATTTTTTTAAACAATTTATTCTAAATTGCACTCAAACTTTTGATCATGTGATTACATATACACATTTTTTCATGTTTATTATTATTAGGAAATCATATATATGGTTTTCTCATGGAATTTGGAAGAAATTTGAGCTCGATCATGGGATTTAAGACGAAAATTAAACTGCATCCGGTTACTAAAAACAGCCCAACCGGGAATTATGAATTATCATGGCGCGCGCGGTATTAATTGAGAAATTTCCCTCTCTTATTTATGCTCTCTTGGTTGTTCTGATCATCGTGGAATTTTGGGAATGCTGTGCCTTTGTTGACCGCTAGCTCGTCCCAGTCTCATTCCCCATTCCTCATTCCTCCATTCCCCATTCCTCATTCCTGGTTTTAGTAACATCCATAAATATATAATTACTGGAAATCTGTAACGTAACACACGTTTATCGCGTTATTCGACGCAACGGGTGTTTTTCACAGCTATCTTATCTTTTATGAGCTCGTCAGAGTTTTGATGAAAAACAGTTGCGTTTTGATAACGTAGTTCGCAGTGAACTTTTTATATTCGAGTTCTGGTTTAATTTCCAATCGAGCGATTAGAGTTTATATTAACTGCGCCACGTCTAAACAATTGTACTTGGAATACAGGTACATTATTGAGATTGTGAAATTAGCAGTAATTCCAAGAAATCAGGGACTGAAATCTGATTCTAGGAGAAACCGTAACAATGTCGAGCAATGAATATATTCCTTTTGTTTGTTCAACATAATAAAACATTTACACTCGATGAAACAAACACATTTCTAATAATAAAACATGTTTTGGGATCTGACGCGGCTATGCATGGTGCCCCAAACAAAGTGGAAGCGTCGTTTTTTTATTATTATTATTGAAATCAATTAATTGAAAATAAAAATGTCAAATCACGGATCAAGGACAACTATGATATATTCCCCAAATAAGAGGAAAGACAACTAGAAAACTGCTTAACTATGCTCTCGCATTCCGCATGAGATTGAATAAAACTAAAAAGCGCGGAACTGGAACACTTTGATTTACTTTTCATTGATTCACGTAGAAAAAAAACAGCAGCAAAATCCTGAATCTCGGAGAGTTATTTCTTTTTTTTCTCGTATCACGTAAAATATGTTTTTCACGAATCACCAGAAATGTTTTTTCCATTCCCGAATCACGAAAAATGAAAATGCTTGATCACGCGTCACGTTAAAACTCATGTACGCCCCTGTTCCAAGAAATTACGTGACTGAGTACCCTATAAAAAAATCACTAGTCGATGATCAAAACATGCACTAATTTACAAAGATCATGAATCGAATCGTAGAAAAAATGAAAGGCATACAAATCACATTTATTTGTGAGAAACTTACGGGTTGATAAACGTTTCAATACCCTTTTGCGTTGGTTTTCTTGAGAGGCAATTAGTAATGCTTTCCAAGAAATCACATGATTCACTCTGTAAAAGTTTCAAAACTGCTGTCAGGCATCGCTTAGTTTATTACGCGTTTGTATCGCGTTACTCGACGCAACGGGTATTCTTCATGTACAGCTATCTTATTTTTAATGATCTCGTCAGAGTTTTGATGAAAAACTAGCCCCTAGTTGCTTTTTGGTAATATAACTTGAAACTTAGTTCACAGTGAACTTTTTAAATTCGAGTTTGGGTTTAATTTCCAATCGAGCGATTAGAGTTTAGAACTGCGCCACGTCTGAACAATTGTACTTGGAATACAGGTACCCTATAGAGGCACGATTAAGCATTGTTGAGATTGTGAAATTTAGCAGTAATTCCAAGAAATCAGGGACTGAAGTCTGATTCTGGGAGAAAGCGTAACAATGCCGAGCAATGAATATATTCTTTTTGCATGCTTTTAACTAAAGAACATGTTTTGGGATCAGATAGATGCGGTATGATGCATGGTGCCCCAAACAAAGTGGAAGCGTCGTTTTTTCATTATTGAAAAACAATTAATTGTTTGACAAAATAAGTATTTCCAAGAAATTACGCCGGTGACTGGGTACCCTATAAAAAATCACTGAATGTAAAGAAGTCAATGAATGTAAAGAATCATGGTCATTGAGCGAAAGAAGGCCTAAAACCATTTTCGGTTAAAGTTTTCACTTTCGATTACTAACACTTTTATCCAACTTTTATTCACCAGAAAACCACTTACAAACAATTAACCTAAATTTTGTGAAAGTAATAACTGTAGCTTTGTACAACAGTTATTTTTAGCTGAATATTTTTTGCTGTCCAGTGATTGAACGTGAAAAAAATCTCTTAAGTTGAATTAAGTTAAACTGCTTTAATGAAATGAATAAATTGGCCAATTGTGTTCCCGCGTCTTTAGCGTCACCCAGCGCTCCAGGGTCTTTCACACTTTTACTTTCGATGATCCTTAATTGCCGGAGTCATAAAAAATCGGAATTCGTTCACGGCACATTGGAACGGTTAACAACGTTTTTCGATTATAACTACCACGAAGGCCTTTATCAGGACGTTTGTGAAATGAATGTTTTCTTTTTGTTGTTCCACATCAATAAAAGGTTTAATTTGGCATCTGTTGCGGAGTGATGCATGAAGCCCCACCCCAAGTGGAAGCGTCGTTTCACTTTCGTCGGGTCGTTTAGCACTTGTATGGCACAATATGCATCAATTCAGAAATTACGTCATTGCATGAAGGTCAGAGTCTACATCATGTTGAGTTATCGCTGTTAAAGATCGAGCTCGTATTGTCTCTCTGGTTAATGACTCAGCTGGTGCTCCAGTGAGTTGTTTATCGACGGTTGTCAAGGACGCTGAAACCGGTCTATAAATGAAGTCACTAGTCGATAAGCGATCACAAGACACCACGCAAGAAGAAGGAAATTGAAAGGCACACTCATTACACAGGTATAGTACGAACTGATTTCCTTTTTGTTTTTGTTTTTGTTTGTTTGTTTGTTGTGATTGTTATATCAGGGAGATATGATTATATAGGCTGACAGTATAGAAGCAAGAACGGGATCTATTTATTGCTGACGAAAAGAAGCGACACTTAATTAACGCCCTTCCATACGAGCACATTTTCTAGGACAAACTTTCTTTGACAACTTCAACTTTATTTAGTAACATTTATAACTTACAAACTGTAACTCCCGCAAATAATTAAAACTAGTCGTGGCAAATAACTTTTGATCGTGTGGATGAGAAAACTTGGACCAAATGTCATATGACACAGGGGCGGATCTAGCATTTTGGCTGAGTAGTTTCCAACTCGACCGAAACTTAATATCATTAAATCCTATGATACCCAGTTACACTTTGCATATTCTGAGCATTCGCATCTATAATAAACACATTACTACAATTTTCAAAATCATGCGAACTGAGACACTGATCAAGTCGTCGTCATAGGTTCAAGAAAAATCTAACTAAAATTTAATTTCACATCCAATCGATTTTATTCTAAAATATGGTCTAGGAAACTGTGTTTTTAGATAATTTTTGAACTTATATCGAAATAATTTGATGCACAAAATGCTTTATTCGGCAAGAGTTGTAGCCGGTGTTATGTCACACAACGCAAAGTCACGCGCCTGAAAAGCCGGGGAAATCACTACTCCAAATTCTTTCAAACCACAGTATTTTGTGTTTATTTACACTTTGAATTGCTAATTGTAGTTAAAATAAGTTATATTTGCCACTTTTGTGTTTGAAATTATGTTCTTAAAAGTTTGCCGCCATCCTGGTGGACGTGAGACAAACCATCATACTGAAAATCAGACAAGAATACGAATATCTATTATTAAACTAAAAACCGAAATGTTACACGATCGCCCTAGGATTTTAGAGATCTTTGTGAGTATCTTTTGGTTGGTTCTTTGAAGCGGGAGAAGCAAGAAACCAAATAATTTCCAACGGACTGTTTGAAGGTCAGAGTTCGCGTGTTAAATGATAAACATTTCAGTAGAATTATTAAAGATGGCGGGCCATTCTGGTCACGCGTTGACGTGCTCCGCCATTTTATTTCATTAAGTGTTTAATTCTTAGTTGTAGAGGAAATTGTGTATAAGATTGTGAAATAGTTTAGTTTTGTGCAGTTATGGGAAAAGATCTGAAAGAAAAGTCTCCGGTTGGTTCTCAAAAATCCAAGAGGAAGAAACAGTTAAGCGAGTTGATCTTGGAGACACCGAAGCCATCGACACATAATGAGGTGTATACCTTTATAACTTCGAGTCAACGTTTTGAACTCTGGACAAAAGTTATTAAATCCCGCTATTGGATCGAATTGGGTAGCCAGTCAGGTTTTAAAGTGGAATGGAATGATGCGAAGGATTGTAATAACGCCATGCTGGAGCATATCATAACACGGTGGGCATAAATCACCCCAAAAACGCGCAACTTTAAATTTAATCGAAATTTTCAGATTTTTTCCAAAGTTACATTATATTGTTCCTCTTAAAGTAACAATCTCAAAACTGAAAACCGTTTTCAAATTGGATGAGTGGAAGTGGAGTTATGAATTTTTTAGTTTCATATTTTTCCCGCGAAAAATTGGCGGGAAAAATTTCATACAAAATCATTCGGAAAAATATACTTTTTCAAACTACTTTTTTGCGTTAAAATGTTTCGTTGTCATACATTGCATGATGAAAGAACTATATGTGGCCTAAAATCGTATGTTTTTAGAATTTTAACTTTTTAATGATAAATAGTTGAAAATAATTATTGTAAAAACCGTTAACGTCATAATGACGTCACAGATATCTTAAAATATCTCTAATAAAATCAATATCGAGAAAAATTCTTCGTCTTAAACAGTATATATACTAATAAAACATTACTAAAGATTTTGGAGCTAACTTGGCCTCATCTATCGACTAGAATATTTTTTTTTACTTTCTCAATGACGTCATCAAAAATTACGTCATCAAAACAGTAGTTTCGTTATAACTCTTGTTCCAATAATCACAGACGGAAAAAAATTGCGCCAAATTAGAGAGAATGACAACACAAACAAAATTCAGTTCTTTGTTATTACCTCGCCATAAAAATAAATTTTGGCTAGAAATGTAACATTTTGATATGACGTCACTATGACATCAACGTCGACTCCAACTGCATCAAAATAAAATATCATATCTACTGGTAACACTCTGAAAATTTCATTTCATTATATCAAAGATTTTTGAAATTATTTACAATCGCTAAAAAGTGTCACATTTTCCTTGCGCATTTTTGAGGTCATTTATGCCCACCGTGAAAGGTCAATAGTGTGAACCTGGATGACGAGGGCAGTGCCGACCTTTCAAAACTTTTTACACTATCCTTATATCGATCTAAATGCAAAATCATGGTTCAGGGTCTATTTCGTGATCACTGGATTGAAAGAGAATTCCCATCACTTAAGAATATGGTTGATTTATTAGAGAAAGGTGAGAGCCCCGACAAAGCTTTTGAGTTATGTTTTGACAAACACATTGATTTGTGTGAAGAGGATTTAGATCTCTCTGACACTGATGATTGTAATGTAGAGAGCAATCAAGTTACTAATGAAGAATTTATAGAAGAGCCTAAAGAAAACACAACAATATCTTATAAATCTAGTCCTAGAAAGCCAGTTAGTAAGATAAAACGTCGTTCATTACCACAGGGGCCACGTGATCAGCCGACCCCCTTGAAATCCAAGGACAAGAAAGAAAGCCAAGATTATGATTATAATTATGACTTTGATTCGTTAAATGTGAGAGTTTCAAAAATCGAAGATATATTAGCCCGTCTAGAAAGTTCCAATATTATCAATATATCTAATATGGAGAGAGAATTTCATGATAAGGAAAACAGAATTCTACAGAAACTTGAGGATACCAAGGTAGCATGGAAACATGATATTCAAGTGTTAAAACAGCAAAATAGTCAAGAAATTGAAGAGTATAAGAGGCAAATGATAAATTTAGAAATGGAGAATAAAAAATTGTCTTCAAAACTGTCTAGTATACAAGATCTTCAACAAAAATCACAAGGAAAGATTAGAGACCTTGAGTCTTTTATAAATGAAGACAAAAACTTAATCACATCTCTCACTGAGAAGCTACAAAATTTAGAATCTACAACAGTGAAATCCAAAGATAGAGATTCAAGCGACATTCCAGATACAACTAATTATAGTACAGAATCAGATGATGATACATTACACATGAATAATGAAGATAAAGAAAAACCACATCATCCCAATGTAAATAGTACAGATGACACAAAGCCAATAACAATTAGCTACGCGGATATAATTATACTAATGGACTCTAACCGAAAATTTATTGATGTTAAGAAATTGAGTCCTCCAGGATATAAATCTCAAATCATCAAATGTGGAAATCTAGATTCTGCCAAATCCATTCTATTATCCCCTAGATTTCAAAATCCAAAGATTATTTTACTGCATGTTGGAGTAAACGATGTGGAATCTACCCCGGTAACAGAAATATGTCAAAAGTTTACTGACACTATCAAGACCGTGTATCAAAAGTTCCCTCAAGCTAAGCTGATAGTATCATCTATTACTCCGAGGTCTGATGAGTTTGCTAGTACAGTTGATGAAGTAAATCATTTTCTTACTACAAGCCTCTTGTCAAGTCTTCCCTCCACATCAATGGTAATATCACATGGGAACATAACAAAAGATCATTTATTTGACCGAAAGCATCTCTCAAGAGGTATTGGTGTTAAAAAGTTGGCCATTAATTTTAAAAGATCGTTGCATGACATTTTATCAGTTCAAATGCCAAATCAAACATCAGCTCCCTTCCATGGGCGTCCATTTGCACGTCAGTCTTTCAGAGTAAATGACTTTGCGAATCCCTCAGAGAGAGTTCAGCCGGAAATGCCGAGTAGTCCAGGAAATGGAAATCAGCTGCAAGTTGATCTAATCAACCAGATGAAATCATTATCATCCTTGTTATCTGGTCTACAAACTAACCCATTTTCCAAGACAAACTATCCAACACCTGCATTTACATCACAATTCCAATCACCACCAACAAAGTTTCAGCAGCAGCCATGGATTTCAAGGTTCCGTCCAAGATTTCAATCTCCAATAGTTAATACGAGGTTCAATCAGCCTATCGTAGGTTAAGGTGAGTCAATAGTTCCAAATGGCCGAATCGGTCATATCGGTTTTTGGCTCATAACTTTGACTCCCTTTGAGCAATGACCGTCAAACGGCACCAAAATCTAAAACAGTCATTCAGCTATAATATAATATACACTGATCGCGTTTTATGTCAGTAATTTGTGATATATACGGCATTAAACGAATGAGCTGTTGTCACAAAAACTCGATTTTGTGGAAAATCTAGCCGTTTTATTTCGCTGAAAAATTTAGAATCCTTTTAGCTAAACATAACAGACAACCAGGCCACGTTTTAAGAAATTCGTCGGAACTGAAGTCTCGCAACAGAAGCGAACAGAAAAGGCACCTAAATTCTATAATGTCATCATCTTGAATGTTGTGAACGAAATAGTCGCTCCCTAAACATGCTTTAAAGCCGCGGTTTTAGGCTAAAGCTGGCGGCAATTCATTATACTTTCGACTGTCATACCGCGATTGTCGACCAGACTGACCGTTTTAAAGTATTTTAAAGTTGTATGAATGTAATAAAATGCTCAAATACCTGCCCAGGTCCAAGAAGTTGCGTTTTCTCCAATTTCTTCGTACTTTTTTCAAATTGTTCTGTTAGAAGTTTCCCACATAAGCTTCAAAGCACTGTGATAAATTATTAACCAATGTTGCTGCTGTTCGTGGTTTGGAATAAGAGAAATTACGTTTTTGGTTGAGCTCAGTTCCATCTCCTAGCTCAAACCAAAAGTTTTGCTGCTTTGTTTTTGAATACGCAATGAGGCAAGGTGCAAGATATGTCAAGAATTCGCACCCTTGTTAGGGGGGAGCTTCTATTATACAGTATAACACAAACTATAATGCAATATGCATTTTGTCGGTATACTGTATAATAGAGGCTCCCCCCTAACAAGGGTGCGAATTCTTGACATATCTTGCACCTTGCCTCATTGCGTATTCAAAAACAAAGCAGCAAAACTTTTGGTTTGAGCTAGGAGATGGAACTGAGCTCAACCAAAAACGTAATTTCTCTTATTCCAAACCACGAACAGCAGCAAAATTGGTTAATAATTTATCACAGTGCTTTGAAGCTTATGTGGGAAACTTCTAGAAACTTCTAATAGAACAATTTGAAAAAAGTACGAAGAAATTGGAGAAAACGCAACTTCTTGGACCTGGGCAGGTATTTGAGCATTTTATTACATTCATACAACTTTAAAATACTTTAAAACGGTCAGTCTGGTCGACAATCGCGGTATGACAGTCGAAAGTATAATGAATTGCCGCCAGCTTTAGCCTAAAACCGCGGCTTTAAAGCATGTTTAGGGAGCGACTATTTCGTTCACAACATTCAAGATGATGACAATATAGAATTTAGGTGCATTTTCTGTTCGCTTCTGTTGCGAGACTTCAGTTCCGACGAATTTCTTAAAACGTGGCCGAGTTGTCTGTTATGTTTAGCTAAAAGGATTCTAAATTTTTCAGCGAAATAAAACGGCTAGATTTTCCACAAAATCGAGTTTTTGTGACAACAGCTCATTCGTTTAATGCCGTATATATCACAAATTACTGACATAAAACGCGATCAGTGTATATTATATTATAGCTGAATGACTGTTTTAGATTTTGGTGCCGTTTGACGGTCATTGCTCAAAGGGAGTCAAAGTTATGAGCCAAAAACCGATATGACCGATTCGGCCATTTGGAACTATTGACTCACCTTAAATTCTTTTTTTATTCATATATAAGTAGTTATAATGAAGCTATTATTTTTTATGTTTTTTTTTTTAAATATATTTTTAGTGTAATTAGCTTATTTTGTTTTTACTTCTCACTATATCTTTATTTACTTATTTATCTATTATTTTCTTATTTTTACCTTATATGCAATTTCCTCAGATACTGAATTATCACTAAATGTCTACTAGATATCTCATAAATTATGACTACAGTACAAAAATCATTGTCCTTTTGCTCATTCAATGCAGAAGGATTACTTAATAAGTTAGAAGACCCTTACTTTATGAGTTTTATAGATAAATTTGATTTCGTAATTCTTTTAGAGACTTGGTTACCTTTGAATCATGAAATACAAATTCCCAATTTTTATAGTTTTTCTAAATACAGGATCAAACATTCCAAAGCTAAAAGATCTTCTGGAGGTATATCAATTTTGATCAAAAACTCCCTTAGGAAGGGTATAAAGGTATTACCTAGTGATAATAATGATGATTATTTTTTATGGTGCAAGCTAGACAAAACGTTTTTTAGATTAACTGAGGATGTTTATATTTGTTGTGCTTATGTGCCACCTAATACTTCAAAAGTAATTGCGCGAGACCAATATGGTCCTTTTGATATTCTACAATCTCAACTTCTGAAGTTCAGTAAACTAGGTAATATCATATTATGTGGTGATTTTAATGCAAGAACAGGATATCTAAAAGACTTTGTAGAATATTCTCCTCAGGATTCATTGATATCGTCTGATTATCAAGATAATATAATTAGTAGAAATAATCGCGATGACAAGATCTCTAACTTTGGAAAGTTATTAATTGAAACTTGTATTGCTTTTAATTTACGAATATTGAATGGTAGAACGAAGGGAGACCTCTCTGGTCAATTTACCTGCTTTAAACATAATGGATCCAGCTGCATCGATTACTCCATAGTTAGTGATAATCTCTTTTCGCAAATTCAATTTTTCTGTGTTAATCCACCCAGTTTTCATTCCTGTCATTCTCCAATTTCATTCTCTTTAAAGCTGAAAGGATTGAACTTAAAAGATGATAATAATACAAGTTTCTTAAATGCAGCCCCAACTAAAATAAAATGGAATGCCGATATTGAAAAAGAATTTATATCCATGCTTCAAACTAATACCACTAAACAGGCTTTTCAAAATCTAGATTTTTCATTATCAAATAACAATTGTGTTGATAAGATTGTAGAAAATTTTACTTCTATTATCATCAATGTAGCTCAAGGTTCTGTTCGAAGACCTGTGGATAGAAATTTCAAAACGAAAAAGGGAAAAAAGAAGAAAAAGTGCCAAGAGTGGTATGATAAATCTTGCTGGGAACTTAAAAAAGAAGTAATCCGAATAAGTAAACTATTGCTTCGTTCTCCAAAAGATCCCTTTTTACGTAGCAGTTTTACCACGAAAAAGAAAGAATATAAAAAGTTAATTAAACACAAAAAATACATTTTCAAAAATGACATTTTAAATAAAATCCAAATTTTAGAATCAGGAGATCCAAAAGAATACTGGTCTCTAATTAAAAAGTTAAGACAATTTTCTAAACAAAATACTCGAAATGAACCCCCTATTAATTCTCAAGAATGGTTCTCGTATTTTGAAAATTTAAATAGTACAATTCCCATTACTGTCGATCCATTTGATAAAGGAATTGATTTTTTTGTTTCAAATATTAAAACATTTGCAACATCGAGTAATGATATCTTAGACAGACCATTTACAGCTGATGAACTTATTAAATTAAGCAAAAAACTTAAAAACAATAAAGCTTCAGGCATTGACTCCATAAGCAATGAAATGATTAAATGTTGCATAAATACCCATAGCAAATCTTTTGAAAAACTGTTTAATACAGTTATGCATTCAGGTAAATTCCCTCAACGTTGGAATGATGGAATTATTTCACCAATTTTTAAAGCTGGAGCAAATGATGACCCCAATAATTATAGAGGCATAACAGTCAATAGTTGTTTGGGAAAATTTTTTACGTTAGCTTTAAATTCTCGATTAACTGGTTTTTTAGAATTGAATAACATTATCAATCCAAATCAAATCGGATTCCGTGTATCATATAGGACTGCAGATCATATTTTTGTAATTAAAACTTTAACAGATTCTTATTTCAAAGAAGGAAAGAAGATGTATGCTTGCTTTGTTGACTTTCGGAAAGCGTATGATTCGATCTGGAGAAATGGTCTGTTTTATAAACTTATTAAATTAGGTGTAAGCAAACAGTTTCTTTCATTAATCATTCATATGTACCAAAATATAAAATGTTCTGTTAAAACAACAGAAGGTATAACTAGTTTTTTTGATTCAGTTATAGGAGTAAAACAAGGATGCAACTTAAGCCCTAATCTTTTCAATATTTTTGTAAATGATATTCCTCATATATTTGATCAAAACTGTGACCCAGTGATATTAGGGAATACTAGCACCAACTGCTTATTATATGCAGATGACTTAGTTTTACTATCGGAGAGTGCAGAAGGGTTGCAGAATTGTTTAAATACATTATATCAATATTCAAAAAAATGGAAACTTAATATAAATACAAAGAAAACGAAATCAATGGTATTTAATAAAGCAGGTCATAAAAAGAAGTTAACTGCACTTTTGGAAATGAAAAAATTCCTACAGTTTTCTCTTTTACTTATCTGGGAACAACTCTAACTCCTTCAGGTTCTTTTGCCGTAAACCAGGAAAACGCTTACAACAAAGGTCTCAGAGTTGTTTTCAGTATTTTAAAAGATTTTAATCCACAAAATGGTACCTCTATTCAATTACTTTTGAAATTATTTGACACTCTCGTACGTCCGGTTTTACTCTATAATAGTGAAGTATGGGGAGGATATATAAAGAATATTAATTCTTTTTCAAAGTTTAAAGACAATATATTTACAGCTAATCTAATAAGTGAAAAGCTACATCTCAAAATGTGCAAAATGATTCTTGGTGTTAATTCAAAAACCACAACATTGGCAGTTAGAGCAGAATTAAATCGTTTCCCTTTACATATTTCTATCTATATCTCAATGATCAACTTTTTCACTCATTTGATTAGTCATCAAGAAAATCCCATTCTTTCACAAGCATTACGAATTTCTAAAAATTTGAATGATAGTGGACATTTTTCTTGGTATACTACTTTATCCTATTTAGTAAAATTAGGTCAATTTAATTTAATGGAAATTCATGACAAATCATTTACCAGACAATTTAGTACTTTTCTCAAAAACATTTACATGAGTGACTGGGAAAAAGAAACAGGGAGAATAAGATCAGGGGAAATTAAATCAAAAGTAGAATTATTTTTAAGTGTAAAATACAAACCTCATTTTGAGGAATATTTAAATATGATCAAAGATTTTAAAGTACGATCATCCGTTTCAAAGTTTAGAATGTCTGCCCATAGCTTCCCAATTGAAAAAGGGAGACATTTGAATATTGAAAGGGATAAAAGGAAATGTGACATTTGTGAAAGTGGAGAAATTGGCGATGAATTTCACTATTTTTTCAAATGTTCCAACAATAATTTTATTGAAATTAGAAAACAATTCATGAATAAGATATTAGAAACAAACTCAATATTTGAGATGTTTGATTACCAAAATTTATTTAAATATATAGTAAATATGAAGGATAAAAATATAATAAAAATAAGTAGTCAATATATATACGAACTACTAGAATGCTATAGGTTAGTTAAATTAGTTACAAATACAAAATGAATATAATTATTATTGTATTACTTACAGTTACTGTTAATATTTTAAATATATATCTATTTATATATACAAATAAAACTAATTTCAAATAGAGATATCAAACTCAACAAATATAGATTTGAATCAGACCTGGAGTTAGATGATATACTTATATATATTTAGATATATATATATATTTAGAAATATGCATTATTCTCTGTTGTTTTTTATTTAATTATTGGACCACACTCATGTATGAAAATACCAAAGTACCAATAATAAAGTTATTATTATTATTATTATTATTAGTAAAACTACTCATATAAAACATCAGCTATCAATATAAATTATAGCTTACCGAGGAAACTGTTAGCTCAAGCGTAAACTTAGAGCTTAATGTCTGCCTAATTTCCTTGTTTACGTTGAATTTCAATCGCAGCAGTTCCATAATTGAAGAATAAAGTCCGCTCATGCATTAAATTTTCTTCGTTGTGAGTTCGAAGCACTCTGATACAACTGAGAACCTGACCAGGGTAGGCTGGTATATTTATACTTTTGTCGGTAGTTTCTGGACTAGTTTACGCCGATTTTAGCCAATCAGAATCAAGTTGGAATGGTAAATTTGTGCTTGGTTTGACTGTGGGTTTCCTGTGTGAACCACTTGTGGGGTGTTTTACTTCCTGTGAATCACTTCGGAAACTACTGGCGGGGTGTTTTATTTCCGGTGCAGTAGTTCACACAGGGATACCAAACTGTGAACTAACATGTTGTGATAACTAGAAATTCCTGTGGGACCCCTCCCTCAACAAAACTTGAAAAGGCTTCAAAAATAGCCTGGGAACATGTGGGTTTCCTGTGGAAATAATTCAAAATGGCGTCCAAATAAAAGTAAAATACGCTTTAACTTGTTCCATTTGTATTATTTCTTTCTATTATCTCAATAATTCTTTTTTCTGGGAAAAATCTCAGTAGTTTCCGGAAACTAAGTGAACTACTCTAGATCCGCCCGTGTGACAAATGCATTTATCACAAGCACATGAAGAACTCCTTATCCATTGGTCATCAGGAAATTTATATCAACTTGCTCGCGTAGAAAGACCTTAATACCTGCCTTAATACCTGAACTATCTTTGCTCGCTAAGGCGATATTATGCAAATTGGTCACGTGACCTACTTGATAAATCAAAAAAACTGCAAATATCGCCTTAACGAGCAAAGATAGTTCTGGTATTAAGGCAGATTCGTATACATCTCTTAGGGAGAAGTGAAAATATGCCATTAAGTTCTACCTACACATGACATCCATTTCCCCGTTTTAAATCAAAGTTTTTGGGTTGATGGGAGCCAAGATCGTGGTCACGTGATCACTTAATCTTAAAACGTTTCACCCTAAAATCCTAAGGTCGTCAAGTTACATGCCCATGCCAATTTTTGTAAGGTTTGAAACGTAAACGACTACAGAACAAAAATAAATTGATTTTAGACCTCCCACAAAGTATTTCCAGGCCTTAACATGCTAGCTTGAGAAGGGGGGTTCCGTTTTTTTAACCCAACTGTGTATAATATTCTTCTACACATCACAACGCAAAACTTCTAACAATTCTTTTTATGACATATTTCTATTACCTAAAAAAGTCAAACCTTCAAGGGGGGTTTCGTGGACCCTTCGACCTTCTTAAATCCGCTACTGCAAGTACTTAAGTGTTACTATAACTTCTTCAGTAAGAATAGATAGATAGATACATTCCTTTATTTACAGAGGGTAATCCTATCACGGACTATATACAATAGTCCCTGTTATAGTAGCTAGGTTCCAAATAGCAAGTCACTTTCAAAAATTCAGTTTCATTAGTTGTGATTAGTAGCACTATGGATAGAAGGCCTAACAGAGAAGAGACAAGAGTTCCTTCCAAAGGCTGGGACGAATGGAAGAGGGCAATGATACCACGTTTGCCTGATAATCCAAGAAATGGATCGTATGAAGAAAGGCAAGGCAGGCGGCCTGGATATATATGTACAAACATAAGACAAGCATTTGGAAGTAGACACTGCGGTAGGTATAAAGCTGTTGCCTGAGACTGGCCCTGCAATTCGGCTTGTCATTGTTCACTTAATATTGTTTTGTTGTTATTTAATTTATTTCTTTGTTGTTGTTTCCTTGTTGTCAGCCAGTCGAGTTTTAAAACATATACATTATATTTGCACAGGAATTTACGAATGGAAGTGTCATTATCCTAAAAATACGAATCACAGCTACGTTGTATATGTTGGTAGGACTTGCCGAGCACAGCGGGGGGCGTTGCAGGCCCGTATTCTTGAATACTGCACAGGGGGCTCTCACAAAGCCAACGAAATCGATAGAGCTTTGCGACTTGGATATGAAATGCACGTTCGAGTTAAGGGAACGAAAGCAAATCCAGAAGCTCAGCAAAGGGCTGAGAGGGAGATGTTAGATTCCTACAACTATGCTTGGAATAGAGATACACAAGATCGGGAGCAAGATCAAGATTTTCCAGGAGACCCCCGGTGCAAGCGGGACGAATATAAAAGAAACTGAGCTGAAATGAAAAAGACCAAAAAATTTTGAAAAACATTCTTAAGACTTGTCAATCGGCAGACTATAGCTTTAATTGTAACAAGAGTATCAGCTGGATGGATAGTGAAGTGTTAGGATTATCAGTTAAGGAGGAGATTTTAATTTTTTTCACATAATTTCAAGCATTTAGCAACAAATACCACTTAATCGAAGAATAAATGTTGTACAACGCTGAAGCAATTTCCCTCAGAAAGTCCAAACCATGCCCATTGATCTAAAATGAGGTTTCGGCCTCCAGTCGCTCATTTCCAATATATGTTCTTCCCCATCAGCTTGAAAGTTCTGAATCTAAATTTTAATCGGTGATGCTTGTTGCTTATACAGCGATAATGTTAAATTTTTAAAAGTAAAAATGCACATTCGGCAGTGATATTAACTTTGTACAATTCCAAAGACAGTTTTAAACAGCCAAATTGTCTTATTGGATCAGTTTTTGTAACTGGTAAAAACAGAATTTTGCTCTTTGATTAATTGTTTATTTGTATACGAAAGTTACGAATATAACCGTTGAACGTCGCTCAAAACATTGTACCCTGTTGAAAGCTCGGTAAATAAATATATTCCGATCAAGGTTGTGGAAACATTTTAGTTATAATAAAACAGCTATTGTTATGTTGAATTCGGGTTTCTTATGATATGAAGAATTATGCAGACAATTTGGAAGATGCTATCTTCCTTAGATCATGTAGATAGCCTCCGGCTTCAGCTGATATAACCTCTATTTCTCGGTCTGCATAATGCTTCGGTTTATCATACTCACCCTCATCATCAAATACACTTGTTTCATTTAACCCAAGAAACGTAGGCATGTGTTAGACTCCAAACCCATTTTTTCTTTTGTTCTTCATCAACTGGTACAAACTATTTGTAAACGGTAGTCACGTCTTTCTTTCAGGGGCTGAATAAAAACACTTTTATATTAGTGTTGAATTATACTCGACATTTTTCAGGAAGTATAATTTCAGTTATTAAAATGTTTCAAAATACCCGCTACTTAAAAAAATTGAAATAATTAATTGGTGGGGAATACCCAGAGTTCAGGGGCCCTATACAATCTAATCAGTGCAACCAATGTGGTCGCTTGGACTCACTGGCTAATTCCGTCGATTACGGTTAACCAGGCCAGTCCGCTTCATATAATCAGACCCTATGAAATGCCAGCAAACATTCTATTAAAATGTGAACCACTACAATGGTTGCCAGAGATTCAAGTAAATAAACGTACGTCGGAAGGAGACAATAAACCACTGGCTCTCGCTACACCGTTCAAGCATTCTTCATCTTGAATAAAACTAAAAAGCGCGGAACTGGAACACTTTGATTTACTTTTCAGTGATTCACGTAGAAAAAAAAGCAAAATCCTGAAACTCGGAGAGTTATTTCTGTTTTTCTCGTATCACGTAAATAATGTTTTTTCACGAATCACCAGAAATGTTTAATTTTTTTCCATTCCCGAATCACGAAAAATGAAAATGCTTGATCACGCGTCACGTTAAAACTCATGTACGCCCCTGTTCCAAGAAATTACGTGACTGAGTACCCTATAAAAAAATCATGCCACTAGTCGATGATCAAAACATGCACTAATTTACAAAGATCGTGAATCGAATCGTAGAAAAAATGAAAGGCATACAATCACATTTATTTGTGAGAAACGTACGGGTTGTTAAACGTTTCGATACCCTTTTGCGTTGGTTTACTTGAGAGGCAATGGGCTTTTGGCAGGTCTTGCGTGACATTTTAAATTTTAATCCAACAAAAATAAAAATATAATATTTGAAAAGAACACACCAAAATTAGTAAAAGTTACGATTTTGAAGTAGTTTCGATGAATAGCGCCAAAGTTATGGGCGGCCGAAGTTGGTTCTTTTTCTATAGAAACGTTCGGTGGTGGGCAACAGCTTGCCCACCAACGAACGTTTCTATACAAATAAAGCAAAATTCGGCCGCCCATAACTTTGGCGCTATTCATCGAAACTACTTCAAAATCTAGTCAACTTTCACTAATTTTGGTGTGTTCTTTTCAAATATTATATTTTTATTTTTGTTGGATTAAAATTTAAAATGTCACGCAAGACCTGCCAAAAGCCCATTAGCAACGCTTTCCAAGAAATCACGTGATTAACTGTATATCGCGCGCGTTACTCGACGCAACGGGTGTTCTTCACAGCTATCTTATTTTTTATGAGCTCGTCAGAGTTTTGATGAAAAACTAGCCCCTAGTTGCTTTTTGATAATATAATTTGAAACTTAGTTCACAGTGAACTTTTCAAATTCGAGTTTAGGTTTAATTTCCAATCGAGCGATTATAGAGTATATAACTGCGCCACGTCTGAACAATTTTACTTGGAATACAGGTACTCTAGATAAAAGCGTAATTTAGCAGTAATTCCAAGAAACCAGGGACTGAAATCAGCATGGGAGAATCCGCAACAATGCCAAGCAATGAATATATTCGTTTTGTTGTTCAACATAAAAAACATGTTTTGGCGGATCTGACGCGGCTATGCATGGTGCCCCAAACAAAGTGGAAGCGTCGTTTTTTCATTATTGAAATCAATTAATTGTTTGATAAGAAACATTTCCAATAAATAACGTGACAAAGCGTGTTGTCTATAAAAACATTGGAAACTCCTGCCGTAACCGTGCCGTGACCGTGTCGTGCCATTTTCACAGTCATACGAATAGATTGAATATCAAGGAATGCCAAGGAGAAGAAGAAGAAGAGAAGACATGAGTCATGCCCCGGCCAACGGCTTTGAAGAATGGGTGAGAGGGATGATACCAAATAGAGAAGATGGCTATGAAAGAAGAGCAAATCGCCATGTTGGATATAATTTAGTTGACATTGAACAAAGATTACCTGACGGTTGTGGTGCGTTGTTTAAAATTTTCCCTTGCTTAATTTGCTTTGCTTTCCTTTTTTCTCCTCTCTTAATAATAATAATAATAATGTGGAGTTCTTGATAGCGCATCATACAAAAGTCTCGATGCTCTTTACATTATTTGTTTATTTGTCTTGTTCTTGTTCTTGTTGTCTTGAACTTTAAGGTGTAATCGCTTTGCTCACATGCATGTTTATATAATATGTTTTCAGGGGCGGATTTAGGGGAGGGGTGCAGAGGGTGCGCACCCCCTCCTGAGACGACTTTGAGTCCTTTTTTCTCAATATTTTTCCAAAATATCCTCTCGGCAGTTTCCAATTTTTATGATGGTGCTTCCCCTCCTGAACAGTTAAGGTAACTCTGGATCCTTCGATCCCTGCATGGTTTTCATTACGGTATCAGTATCTTTTTTCTATACAACTTAAGTGCGTGTGTTCTGAGCACAACTCATGAACGATCTCGCTCTCAGAATTTGATACCCTGATATTTAGTTAGGTTCATTCGGCATTCGGCCGTGCAGAGATTAACTAAAAAGCAATTCAGAACTGAAAATCGGTGTAGCTGTTGGTGGTGGTGGTAGTGATGGCGTTTTTCATTTTTGTTCGTTTGTTTGCTCATGCACATTTCTGTTTTTGCACAGGGATTTACGAGTGGCAAGCACGGAGAGACAACCGACGTTACGTAGTCTATCTCGGCAGCACATGCCAGGAATCGCAATACTGTCCGCGGAGACAGAGCTGCCCACCGCAATTAAAAAGCCGTATCAAAATGTACTGCAGAGATGGGTCTCACCTAAGCGAAGAATTCGATAGTGCCTTGCAACGTGGATATGAGATGTGGGTAAGAATAAAAGTCATTGACGGAGGAAGGGAGGAAGCAAGAGAAGCTGAAAACGCAATACTCAGCAGGGTCGATTACGCCTGGAATACAACAAATAACGGGTCCTATCGAGGAGATAGTGTTCCACCACCTTAATATTCCCGTTAAAAGTATCAGACAAAGTAGTTAAACAGGAACTGCGCAATAATTAACTCGGGAAGTGTACGTGTTGAGATCAAGGTATGCTAAGGAACCCTTCTTCTGAAAAAAAAAAAAAAGAAAGAAAGAAAAAGCTTTACCCCTCCCGGCCACCCTCCCTGGCCTTATGTAACTTATGTAAACTCTATAGTGATGGCGCAATTTTCAGAGTGACAAGTTGCTCGATGAACAAAAATGGCTGTTGCAAGCTGAGTTGCAAATTTTGTTGTATATTTGTTGTTATTAATGAAAGCAAAAATGTTTTAATTGTGCAACATATATTGGTGAGCCATATACATAACAAGTGATTTTGGTACGCAAACAACGTACTGTGCAAGTTTCTCGCCTGACTTAAAAGGTCAAGTTAAGGCGGTGTTACACGAGACGATTTTTAACGACGATTTTCCGCGCAACGCTGCAACAACTTGCAATACATGTTACACGAGACAACTTTTAGTCCCAAGTGCCATGTTACACGGAACGATTTTTAGCGCAACAAATCGTCGTTAAAAATCGTCTCGTGTAACACCGCCTTTACGTACACTGTGCAATTTTCTCAGCAAGCACAGGGCTTGTCTCGCAATGTTTTCTGTTGCGCGCAACGATTGATGGGGATCATTGTCTGGGGAGACAGGTCTAATATAACTTTAATGAATAGGCTGAAAGTTCAACAAAGTAAGGCAGCAAATTAAAGGTCATTCTTAATTTACCTGTAAGTAGTTCCTCAGCTTTTAGCTTTAGAGGTTTTGGGATGGAAGTCCCTTGACTTTAGAAGGCGTTTTCACCATTGTAGTTTTGTTTACAAAGCACTAAATGGCCTTATTGATTTTAGCTTTAATAGTCCTCGCTCAAGTGAGCTTCATAGTTATAATACTAGAAATAGTTTTTTGAGGCGTTTGCCCAAATGTAGAACTAGTGAGTTGAATTGGGGGCAAAACACATCAAATTATCTATTTATGAAGGAATGGAATTGTCTACCGGACATAATCAAATGTTCTGATAAGTATAATATATTTAAAAAGCGTTATTTTAAGGATATGTAATTAATTTTTAGCTGATTTTATATTTTATGGATTTTTAGGATATTTAGGGCTTTTCTTTAACTTTAATTATTTTATTTTTTAGAGTTATAATATTGAGGTATTGAGGTCCCTCATGAAAATCGCCTTTGGTGATGAGGCCATAATATTATTATTATTATTATTATTATTATTATTATTATTATTATTATTATTATCAATATTATTATTATTATTAATCAATATTGTGACGTATGACCGTGTATATATATATTTTAGATTGTTTTTGAAATAAAGTCCATTCTCTTATTTTTTTTAAATTTTTATTATTATTATTATTATTATTATTATTATTATTATTATTATTATTATTATTATTATTATTATTATTATGGAATCTTTATTTTTTCCTTTTCATATTCAGTACAAAGCGGGTTTCTCGACCTAAGACATTTGTACTTAACGTTATGTGAACATGTATAATTACTTAACGAATCCGTAAAATGTTTTCACGATTTCAGTGTTCTGTGATTGTATTATTATTATTATTATTATTATTATTATTAATTTATAAATGATAATAGGTAATTATAGATAGATAGTAGTAGAAATATGAATTCATTTTTATCGATACATAATAAACTCATTTTTATCGTTGCACTTGTAGTTTAATATTTTCTTTATGCATATAAAACATCTTAAGGAACTGCGCAACTAGCAACCACCACAGGAACTCCAACTGAAGAACAATCAGCCGGACGTGCGCGATTGACAATTAAGGTAACTATGTTTTGCCACAAGTTTAGCAGTGGTAGCACAATAACAGAGCTTGCTTATTTTGATTTCCCATTGCCAGATAAGAAATTTAAAAAGTATGAAAATAGCGGCTTTAATTTGCAGTTTTTTACGTGCCTATTTGATGTTTATGCTCGCGTATAGCTAGCCTGCGTTGCTGGCGGTCTGCGGTTTTTGGGCGGAGGAGGAAGAAATGAAAGACTTTCATTTCTTCCTCCACCCAAAAACCGCAGACCGCCAGCAACGCAGGCTAGCTCGCGTATTAATTAAATTACATGTACAGGTCGTGGTGACACGCAGTTATCGTGACTTATGATTGCGAAACGACCAATAGCGCGTGTTCCACGCGATTTAGCAGTGATTCTACCTTCCTTGACAAATCGAACTAGAACTGATGAGTCGTTATACTTGGCATGTTATGGCACGTTGCCATGACCCCTGATTTATTAGTTTCGTGTGTACTTCCGTGGAATAAAATTAGAAACTTTTCCAAGAAATCACGTGACTGAAAGTTTATTCGACGGTTGATGTGAACGCTACACGAGCGCGCTCAAGACCTCAAGAGTGAGAATAATTTGGAAGGACGTTTTTGATCTCTACGTAAGTACTATAGAAATCGTTTAACTGTTGTGTCTGAAGTTGGAGTCTTAATAATCGCGAAATGTCAGTCTACGAAACCTAAATCAAAACCGAACCATTTCAATTTATATATCAGCTATGCCAAATTGGCGCCAAAAGATTTGGATACAGATAAATATACTGAATATAATTCAAGCTAGCTAAGTAAATTTCATTTAAAAGCGAATACCAATCAAGTACCTGCACTACATGTAGAAGCGTTAATGTCATGCATGTCTCTTCCCCGTTTTTCCAGATGAAGAATTAGCTCGTTTCCTAACGTATGTGTCAGCCAAAGCCCGCTTGATCAAAGATGTTGACTATTCGAATTTAGTACTCTTCCGATTGATATTTGATAAAATCTCCCCGCGAAAATCTCACTTACAGAGCCATGCCATGAGTCCCAGGTGATTTGCCGGATTTCTATCGCATTTTTTGTTTTACTTGTTTACATTTAAAAGTTCACTTTCCATCGAGTATGACGATCGAAACAGTTTGACAAAATCAACCGCCAAATATGTTGTTTCACTTTCAAACGGTGCTGTCCCCGTTAAACGAAAGGTCAACACGTGCACGCTTATCTTGTCCTTTTTACTCATTTGTTCTGTCGTGAAACCACCACGAGCTCAGACTGCAAACACCAAAAGTGTGGAACACAAATAGTAAAAAATAGCGCTAATTGAAATCATGGTAATTATTAGTTCTTCGTACAAAGTATCAAATGTTATAATTAATAAGTGCGGAGGGCGCAGTAAATTTAATTGAGAATCTCAGGATTGGTTAATTTAATATAGAAATCAATGCTCCAGCATCATTTTTCAGAATGTACCACATTCTGTATACGTAGCTTCATTATTTTCCAGACATGTTTCGGTAGTCTCAGCTACCTTCCTCAGTGTAAGTGGACAAGGTATGATCGGTTCAATATATAGCTAATTCAATTAACAGTTCGTGTGCTGAAAAAAAGCCTAAAGCTTTGATAGAGCGAATCATGAATTTTTTTTTAACCGTGACATTCATTACGAATAAGAACTCACTGTATGCTTGCAAATTCTACAACTTGGACACATATTCCTTAATTTTTAGATAGCCTACAGCGACGTTTGTGGTAAACAAAAGATAGTTGAAAGGCTTAGCTTTAGGCTTTTTTCAGCGACAACGTTAAATGAAATAGCTATATATTCATTAAGCCAAGGGCACTAGGACAAAGTCGTTGTGTTTATGTGTAATAAATCAAGTTAAAAATTGTACTTATCTGCAGTCAATCCTTTGAAGCTCTGAAGTCACATTATTTCCTCTGTTTTTGACCTTTCTGGCCTTTGTTCTAGCTGTTATAATGCTTTATCTTTGGTCAAACGAACGTTCCAACGGTTTGAATATCGATACTCGTTTGCAATTGGGGTCCAGTTCCTGCTCCACCAAACTTTAGTTAGCGATTAGTAGTAATAAGTTAATCAAATTCGACTTAAGATCACTCTAAAAGAGAGGGGGTGAGCAATAGAGCTCTTTCTATTGTCCTCTCGTCTGCTCGTATAATTGGATTATCTTGACAGGTAAGGGGGCCAGTGATGACAGATTTAACTTTAACGTTCCTACCAAGCCCACCAGCGAGCGGATTATTTTCGGTAATTTGACTACGAGTCAGAATTGAACTTGTCATTTCGACATCGTTCTTCGTAGTCAAATTTGTATAAAACTTTCTGTATCTGATTATTTTCGGTAATTTGAAATGTAAAATATGATGTGGTGTTCATACTAGAAATATAATCCTTTGTCCTCATTGTTATGTGTTATTGTTATGCTAGGATTATGCTGTATTTTTCCCTTGGCTCTTCCCAGTCCATCTAAAATAGCTAACAGTTCTGTCAATATAACGGCCTGTTCACATTAGACCTTTTTCGATCGACTTAGGCCGGTTTTTGTGTTTATTTATCACTTGCTGTCTGTCATCGATTTCCAGTAAAAAGCCGCTTAACAAAAATTTGCGTTCAGACTACGAACTTTCAAAAGCTAGTGGCCGGCCAGTTTCACTGTTTGCTGTCTGTCATCAACACACAAAAAAATCTGGTCAAACAGCTCTTAAGTTAATTTTGAACTTCCATTTTAGACTCTATTATTCATAGTTGTCGACTACTGTCGTTCAAGGTAACTGTGACGGTATCACCAGAGTAAATCTGCGATGGTAGAAGTGAAATGAAATCCAACAAGTAAATTTTGACCTAAGGTCATCGATTGATTGACATATGCAAAGAAAAACCGTCAAGAATAACACCATTAGCAACCACGACCGGTTTCAAACCTAGTTTTCAGTGGATTGAGTTTTATCACATTTCCGGCCTATTTTCCCACAAACTGGTCATTGAAAAGCGGCTTAGAGAAAATGTCCAAAAAGCGTTCACACTGGAAAAGCCACTTAGCAAAGTACTTTTATGAGCAAAGCGGCTTAGAAGTCCCAATGTGAACGCACTGTAAATGTGCCGGTTCAGATACAGAAAGTTTTATATTTGGATAATCCTCTACTGCCGGGCCAACGGTCACGCTTTCTGTTTACTGACTCGTAGTCAAATTACCGAAAATAATCTGCTCGCTGGTGGGCTTGGTAGGAACGTTAAAGTTAAATCTGTCATCACTGGCCCCCTTACCTGTCAAGATAATCCAATTATACGAGCAGACGAGAGGACAATAGAAAGGGCTGTGTTTGATCTTAAGTCGAATTTGATTAACTTATTACTACTAATCGCTAACTAAAGTTTGGCGGAGCAGGAACTGGACCCCAATTGCAAACGAGTATCGATATTCAAACCGTTGGAACGTTCGTTTGACCAAAGATAAAGCATTATAACAGCTAGAACAAAGGCCAGAAAGGTCAAAAACAGAGGAAATAATGTGACTTCAGAGCTTCAAAGGATTGACTGCAGATAAGTACAATTTTTAACTTGATTTATTACACATAAACACAACGACTTTGTCCTAGTGCCCTTGATTAAGCTGTATTGCACCGCCGGCTATCAACTGCCCCTATCAATTCTATCAGTATATTGTCATTCCCAGTCAATAAGCGAAATTCAATATCATATGACCCGTATTTCCCAGCTCGATCGCATGCTTTTAATAAATCCTTCGGAAAAAGTGACGTGATGAGGGCCGTACGGCTTTGCTCGAGCGTGCCGTAAAACCCCGTACGGCCCTGCTCAGTCTGCTCGCATCCGAGCTAGCGCTATATATTTCTGTTTGTATTTCAGAGTTTTTTAGCACTTTTTATAACAAAAAAGAAAAAGGACTGAGTTAGGTCGGGCCGGTCCTAAATTGACTGAGCTATATATAGATCGGGTCGGACGGGAAAATATTTGGCTCTTCGATTGGTCATTAGTACGGAACCCGTCCGGTCCTCTCACTCAGTCAAGTACATACAAATACGCGTGTTCCATTCCTGTTGCCAAGTTTGATCGTTTCTCGCACTGGCAATGCAATTTAGAGTCGATTCTGTTGCGAAATTGTCAAGTGTATCATGCCTGTGCAACAATTCCTGCAACGATTTCCCGCAACAAAAAATTTGAGGAAAGTTCAAAAGTGTTAAACATATTGAATATTGCATGCCTCGTATTGAATGTCGTAGATCAAAGCTAGACGATACAATTTTTCTTTTTACAACATTTGATACTAATCTCGCAATCTGATCCATTGGCTGATTAGAGTGTGTCAATAAGCGCGCGCACTCGTTTTGTTGCCCCGTTTTGTAACTTTTATTTCAAATAATGGTTGTAAAAAACGAATTAATCGCTGCGCTCGTGATTCCATTTGAGTTTTGAACACTTTATGACGTCAAGAGTGTGTCAATAAGAAGACAGACAACTCAACTCAACTCAACTACAACTAAAGCTGATTGCATTGCTAGCGCGAGAAAAAAAAAGCACTGTAATGATATATCACTAGTAAATGTTCGCACTTTGGGTGGTTAGTTTTTAATAACAAATACAATAGTTTTATAACTGAATTATTCCTTCTGATAATGAAACTTTAACCGTTTTTGTCTTTATGATACATTAGTAACTGAACTGAAAGAGTTTCAAACATGCCAAAACCGTATAGAGAAGACTCTCGAATTAGTACAGAAGGCTGGAGCAGATGGGTTAAAGCAATTATTCCAACGTTGCCCGATCATGGACAAGCGCATCCCTGGTATGAAAAAAGAGATGGGAGGCGCACTGGATATATATGCACGTATATTGAAAATGCATTTAACGGTTATAATTGCGGTACGTAGCACTAATTTTCTTCCGACTTCACAGACGTATTTAGTCTCATCACTGCGAAATGCAAAGCATTCCGTGAAATCTAGTCTCCTTGTCGGGAGACTAGATTTAACGAGACGCTTTGCCTTTCGCTTTATTTTGTAATATTTTTCAAATAATATTTTTCTATTGTCATACACAGGGATTTATGAGTGGAAGGCATGCCACGATGAGGGACAAGACTATGTTGTGTATATTGGGAGCACTTGTCGATCTAAACCAGGGGCGTTGCCACAACGCATATTAGAATACTGTAAGACTGGAAGCCACAAGAGAACAGAAATTAATAGAGCCTTGAGACGTGGTTATGAAATGTGGGTTAGGGTGAAAGAAACTGAAGACGATGAGGATGCAGAAGATGCTGAAAATGACATGCTTGACAAGTACAACTATGCGTGGAATAAGAGACGTAACATGCCCTATAGAGGAAGATCTATCCCACCACCAGTATAAAAAGTCAATTAAAAAAACCCAGCCGACATATCGTGTTTGGTGATCGTGGGAAGCCCTCTGTGATCCATCAGGGTTATCAAATATATATCCCTTAGTCAGCCTCCCAAGGAGGGATGGGGACAGCTGCTCGTAGAATATTTTATAGTTTTATCGACTTAGGCACTCACATCAAATACATATTAATCCTTTTGTTTCTTTTTATCGTAAAATTACTATATTTGAATTATTTGTAACTGAAAACCGTGTCAAATAAAATTGATTTCACTCGATAATTTTACAACTTTTTGTGGCAGTCTAGTTGGAATGAAAAATTGGGATTCCTGTGGCCAGGCCAGGACTCGTGGTATTGGCGCGGAGGACTGGTACAAATCGTAGGAAGACGCGCGAAAAAGGGTCTTTTGCCGAATAAGTCGCTTATTTGCAGTTGGAAAAGTACTATTTTAACACCATCAAAATGTCTAAAAGACCTAAATCAAAAGCTTTGGTAGATTCTGATAGTGATTCTTCAGGCGAGGAAGCTCAGGTATGGATAACTAGTACGAAAATGAATGTAAAATTATGTTCAATTAATTTGAGGATGTCTTTGAGTCGCTGTCACGTGTCGTAGTCGCGACAAATACCACATTTTTACTTTCGTTTTGAGCCATTTTGCTATAAGAGCAACAGCGGAGATAAAGATGACAGCTTAATAGCCTGCTGCCTAAATAATTGAGTCCAATTTTTAAGACAGGATCGATATTGTCACGGGGGAGGGGAGGTACGTGTGTAACGTTTGGGTTGAGGGGTGGGGGAAGTGAAGGTCTAGTCTAGCCTTTTTACAACTTTGTCACACTTTACTATGACCCCATTTAACTTTTTTGGAATTCATTTGAAAATACAGTTGAAACAATCATTTGCAACCATCTCCCACTTGAAGTGACTACTTCCACAATGTGACCACTTTTCAAAAATCCAAAAGTTTCCCATACAAATTTCTATAGTTGAGACCTCTTGTAAGTTGACCATCTCTTATAAGGAACCGAGAGCACTTCTTGAGCTGATAGTTTGTCATTTTCTTTGTTTTTATAAACCTCCCATAAGCTGTCAACCACTTGACATATAATCCCCTCTTTCAACAGGCAAAAATTGGATTATATGTTGCTTAAGCATCACCTTAGTATAGATATGGTCAGCATAAGACTCTACTAATTATACCATGCACATTATAGGAATGACGTTGCACATTTTTTACATTGGTACTCTTGCACTAGTATGTTAGTATGCTAGTATGTTTGTACTCTATATGTATATTGGTACATTAGCACACAACACTGCAGTCCCGTGTATTTCTCAGTACTCTAGTACGTTCATGAATACGTAAAAAATGTGACAGTACGGCAGTGCTGTGTATTCCTCAGTACTTATTGACTAGCCTTAGTTTATATACTTGTACATTACAATACGGTTGTTAATCATTGGCCCATTATAAGGCATTGTGCTGAAAAGCGAGCAGTAAAGAGTGGTATAATATTAAAATAAGTATGTAAAAATGTGCATACGAAGAGAAAAGGACTGACAAATCATTCCTAAAATGTGCACCATATGCTACTAATAAATATCATTACATAAAAAATTTAGATGGTCCCCTATGGTGTATACTCTTGTACATGTAGGTGACCACCTCCCTTAAGTGACCACCTTAAATAATGACTTTTTAAGTGTTGATCTTTAATAAGGGAAGGAAACTGATTCTCAAGGATGTATGTATCTTACAAAATACAGGAAAAATCAACCAAAAAACAAAAAGCAGGAAAGTCTAGCTCTTCAGGAGTTGACAGTGCACGTCAAGATGATGGAAGTTATGTATTTCCAGTAAGTTTCATTTTAACTTAAATAAAATTAGCTGGAGTTGATTGAGTTTAGATGTAGTAAAAAATGACATAAACAAGGTGTGCATGTGTTTGGGACAAAAAACTTGAGCTCTGTATCGATAGCCACGTCATGAGTGACCTCAGACCTGGATCCACAGTAATCCCAATACTGTGCCATTGCAAAATTCAAAATTGCAGCTGATTCAGTGACTTGGAACTTATTAGTAAAATTTGAAGGGTTCAAAGTGAAAATGGCCTAAGTGACTTTTTGATGATATTTTTTCAATGAAATAAAATGGTATAGTAGACTTTCCTATGCTGGAAAAATTAATCTCAGAACATCCATCAAAAAGTCACTTAATTAGGTCATAGGGAACCCTTCAATTTCTTGAATTGTTGGGAGTTTTAAGTCTTTTAAAGTAGTCTTTTCTCTTTTGAAAAGAAACTGTTTTATATTGAACAGCAACCCAGTAAGCAAAGCTAACTTTCCTGGATGATATAATAGGCTGTCATGCAGCTCAGTTTATAATTTCTATTGCTGGGTTTTCAAACAGCTGACGAATCTCATTATTTTCATCATAATTATGGTGTTCAGTGTTTGACCACCATGTGTTCTCAACCAGAGAATATTCTATTGAAAACTTGTCTTTCAGCTGATGAAAATTCCAACAAGATTGAAAATGACATCATATGAAACTCAGGAATTGATTAAACAACTTCAATTTGAGATGACAAATGTTATGGACTGTCAACTTTTTTTTGAACCTGTGGCATTTATTCACCTTTTGAGTCATCAAGCTTTTGTTTATATTATTATTCCAGATTGCAAAGAAACGACAAGTTACTGTCCGTGAATTCAAAGGCAAAGTCCTTGTTGACATTAGAGAATTTTACGAGGATAGTAATGGTGACATGAAGCCTGGCAAGAAAGGTACATAGAGCAGTCGATTTCATATGAGTGTGAAATGGACCACACCTTGCCATGGCTGATCTGTGATGTCTATGAAAACATTTGAAATTCCCACCATAATAATTATGGCTGGAATTTCAAATGTTTTTTGAGACACCATGGATCTGCCATGGCAAGGTGTGGTCCACAGTCACAGCACAATTATTAAAATACAAAAAAAAACATACATACATGATTGAGACTCCCTCAACAGAGCTTTTCAGCTCAATTTACAAATTCTAACTAAATCATATAAATCAAACATAAATGGATTAAGAATCCCAACTGGCAAGGAGGCAAACCAGTTGGCTATATTACAAGCATGGCCGATAAACTGAATTTGAACTAATCGAAATCGGAACAAATTCAGTCTCAGCTAGTGACCAGAGCGGGAATCGAACCTGGGACCGCCAGATTGCAAGACCAATGCTCTGACCACTCGGCCATGCTGCCTCCTCCACAAATTATTGTGCTGTGACTGTTCAGTACCATTTTCACAGTCATACAAAATCTGCTTTTATTTGAGTGTGACTTTGAAAAGTATGTGCCATGCTGTGTGGTGTCATGACATAGTGCAGATTTCGTATGAGTGTGAAAAGGCTGTTACTGCAGAATTTTCAAATGTTTTGATAGGAAACACGGCACTGACACGGTCACGGCGTGGTCCTTTTCACACTCATACGAAATCTGCACTATCAAAATGTTGAGCTAAAGCACTGTACACAGGGCTTTCAATAAGATTTTAGCTGACTTGTCAAAAAGATTGACAAAGAATGAACTTTTATTAGTAGATAACTCTGGGATCTTTGGCAAACTGGGGAAAATCTTAAAGTAGCAGGTGATGCCAGTGCTACTGTAGACCAAATGATAATTTCATAATCAGAAAACATTGGCAACAAGTAAACTGATTTGTGATTGATTTTTTCAGGGATCTCTATGCAAGTTGATCAATGGGAAAAACTTAAAGAAATCATGGATGATGTTGATGCTGCAATATCAAACTTTTGAATTGCTGTATACCTGAAGAGTTATTATTTAACATCGTAACTAGATACTGTTTTCTTGCATTAATATTAGGGAGTTTTTAGATTACACAACAGCAACATCGACATGGCTGAAAAAAAGCCTTATTCAGTTTTCTATGCTTTCTTGTATTAATTTGTTAGTTGTCCTTGTTAGCACTTGAATTTTGCATTCATTATTGCATAAAATTCCAAAGAAAAAGGGTAATTTGGATGTCATGTTCTTGGTAGAGCTTGAAACGTTCGAGTTTCCCATTATGAATTGACAGATAGCTGAAATCTACATATTCACTTACATTTCATGTAAGCTTTTTTCTTCTTGGTTAATCCTATTCTCTACTGTTGTCATCAGTCTTGCCATTGTACAATCTGAAACTCCCTATTAATGTTTTTAGACAAAGCCAAGTTTTGGTGTTTTGGTATTTTCTCACCAAAAAAACAAAAAAAGAAAAGAAATTAAAGAAAAGAAAAGAAAAAAAAAACCTTTACAATAATAATAATTGTCAACCAATGCTAATTTAGCCTTCAAAGATAAAAGCAATCTTATGATATATGCCCTAGTACTATTAAGAGTAAATGCATAAGTTGTTCATGTGAATGATGATTAAATAACAAGTTAAGTCATTTTTATTGTATTTTCTTATTTAATTTTTTTCAAAAGAAATATGACTCGGCTTTTAAGTTCCAATGAATAATATCAAGCTACAGTACATAGAATTTACACAAGCAAGAATTGAAGGGGTGCCAATGAAGTGACTTATAAAAGGTCTAGGTAAAGCAGGTTTTAATGATTTTTTTTTCACAGAAAAGTCTCTATTGATTTTTTACTATTTTAGAACATTTGAGAAAACCTTGGCAATAATCAGAAGGGAAGAGGTGTTGAATAATTAATGGTCAAGACTTTGTGAGACCTGAGACAAGGTATTTTTGTGTCAGCCAGAGATGCCTTTTCTCACAAAAACTCGAGACTGCAAGAGGCATGAAATTTGACCAAAATTTTGACTTCTTGCAGTGACCTTTTAACACCCTGTCAGAAGTCACTTAAACCATTGACATTCATGGTCACCCCTACAAATATATTAGTACAGTAATGACAGTGTATGTTCTATGTAAAAAGGCTCTGCTAATCTCTTATCCACTTTTTAGCCAGCAAGTAATATACAGTATCTCATCTGATGCTCACATACTTTTAAGTTTGGTCTGAAAATTTTTAACCAAACAATTTGCTCAAATGTTTTATGACTTTTCTAAATCTTGAGATTTTCTTGTGCATTTTTGCCCTGGGAGCCAGAACTTGTATTCTATTCTAACTCCGTAACTATTTCATATTATGTTACGTTTGGCTAATGATTATCTTGGGAGAAATGAAGTATATTTCATGTCTTGGGCCTTCAGCCTTCTACGGGAGAGTGAAATATAACTCTGGCACCCAGGGTATAAATTAATTTTGTTTTGAACTTTGAGCTCCATGTAGTGAGGTGCTGGCCTGAGTGCAATTTATTGATGTGTTAGTTGTATCTGGTTGTGTTTGGGGGCCATCATTCTGGTGGTGTTGGTTTCTCTGTAGACCCTAGAAAAAGGTAAATGAATTTATATTTGTATATCAGAAATATATATATATATATACTAGAACATATAATGGTTTTGTCATGGAATTCCATGGAATATCCCATGAGTCTCTTGTATTTTCTAATATATAAAGAAAATACAAGTGATGTGGTATATCCACAGTATGCCACGAGAAACTATTCTATAACTGTTTTATCCCACACCATAAAAGACATTCAATTAGTGCAATGTCTCAAGGGAGGAGACAGTTGAATACTGCTGAATATACAACGGCTTTCCTGCTTTCTGATTGGCTGTATTTTCTATGGCATGGGGTAAATACTAGTTCTACAATGGTTGCGAGTGGCATACTGTGTATACTGAGTTGCTTGTATTTTCTAGTATAGAAATAAGCTTTTGAGGTGAGTGAGTATACAAGGTAAAATGAAGACAGTGACAAGTAATAATTCACCTTTGGAATAGGCCATATGCACTAACAGGTCACGTGACCCTGTCTCCCCTAAATCAAGTAGCACCGTCAAAATAAACACCAGAAAGAAAGAGCACCTCGATGTTAGTACAGGTGCAAAGTTTCAGCTATTAAGATGTAATGCAGGAGAAATGACAGTAAATTTAAGATTTTCTTATGCCATCCAACACGGTTTTCCGAACGAATCTTAAGAAAATATCACATCTTAAATTTGCTGTCATTTTTTCTCTCATTCATCCTATAAACTGAAACTTTGCACTTTTACTAATATTGAGATGCTCTTTCATTTTTTGGAGTTCATTTTGATGGTGCTGCTTGATTTTGGGGAGATGGGGTCACGTGACCTGTTAGTGCATAAGGCCTATTCCTAATGGAATCATTTATATCCCACAGACAAAATATTTACATCATGGTTTACAGACAGTTGTTTATATGTTGTTTAGAAATTTAATTTTGGCAGAACATTAGGCTATCAGAATGCTTTATATACTTTCTTATTCAGATTTATATTTCCAATTGAGAAATAGCAGAACAATGGCATTAACTACTTTCCTGTTAGCAAAGCATTCTTTGACTGGTAACTAGTCAATGGAGGCATCATGCAAATGGCCTATTCTTTATTTTGCATCTACAGACTTGGTAGGACTGCCAATTGACACAGCACAATTATTTATTTGAAGGGATACCCATGAAAATGGCCTAAGTGACTTTTTTTGCAGGTGTTGATATTTTATCATGGGAAAGTGGAGTAATATTATTTTGGACCATTTGAGAAAATTTGAAAAAAAAATCACCAAAAAGTCACTTAGTCCATTTTCACAGGTACCCCTTCAATTATGACATGGCCGTGCAGTTGTAACAGAGTTTTACAAAATCTGCACCTGTGAAAAATACTCAGATGTGTATACATCGTGGTATACATTCCATACCTGGTAATACCCAGTATAATAACCACTTAAATACCATGACATCAGCATACTAGCAAGAGCTTCACTATCTTGTCCACTGCTGGTCATAAATGGGTGTGGTGGGACAGGAGGGATAGGGGGTGTCGCTGGGGGCTAAAAATAGTAGTACAAAATCATCAGTACAAATGTAAAATAGGATTAACAATACTTCATTATTTAATCATATATGCTACTATTTTTTTTAATAACCAATTTGTGTAAGCATATTGTTTGTCTCTGGATTTGTTTCCTTAACCTATATATTTAATAAAAGCCTGGTTTACACTAGCGACATAAGCATAACCAATACACAGTCTGAGTAAATAAGGCAATGCTCATATTTAGGAATAGTAGTAAACTTTACTTTCAACACGCTAACATATTCAACAAATAACAGCTGGTTTCCAATATGGGCGTGTATAAAAAGAAATAAAAATAAAAACAATATATAATAAAATTTAAATAAAAATATCTTGGTATATATATACTTATGTAAGTCCAAGGGAAAGGAGTTTGTTGTGGAATGAGACTGGGCATTCACAATGTCGTACATCACTATACTGAGTGTGTGCATGTTGCCCAGTTTTAATGGTTGTCACTTGAAAACCAGGCTTTAAAATTAAATTCTGCTACTCACATGATTACCATGTCCAAATGTGGGCATCATCCCAGTTGGAAATGTGGGCAATGGAAGAGTGGGAAAAATAGGATTTGGGAAATTGCTCTGAAGAGAAATCAAGTAAAGACAAGTAAGTGGACTGTCAAGATGTTTAGTCAATGATTTTTGAGTGTGGACTTGGTTTATTGTACAAGGCCTGTATGTTCAAGGAAATATTGTAAGACTTCTTTTTATGTGCTAAAATGTGTTTAAATATAGATTTTGTACCTTCAGATAATATCTTATATTTATATACCTATTTCAAAAATCATTGATGGTTGGAGATCTGAATCTGACATCTAAAATGTAGCTGCAAATTTAGATATATACAAAGCTGAATGGTGCAGTTTGTTGTAATATTGGAAAATAAGTTCCGATGCTTGAGTTAGAATTATGTTTCTTTGTCAACTCAGATAAATTGACCAGCATCAACATTTTTGAAATAGGTAATATAAATGTATTTATATAATGTATAACTTCAAAATTGGCAACCTTGAAATCAACTATAATTATAACAAGAAAGACAACTTCTTACCATTGGGGGAGGTGGTGGCCAGGCCATATTTTGTTGCAGGAATCTAGGACTGTGTTGATGTTGATGATGGTGATGCTGTTGTTGGCTTTGATGCAACTGTGATCTGTCTACTTGTTGACTAACAAGAACATGAAAGTTAATACATTGTACATGTGCATTGAAAAAGTTTTTGTATAGCTACCAGATAATGTTATTTTGGTTACTGAATTCACCCTTCATGTAGAACGGCAGACAATAAATTAAAACATATTTTCTTATGGGTTCCAGCCCTGGAGAAAAGGGTGGGGAGAGTAGGGTGACAATAATAGATTTATAAGTTTTATTAACTCAATGACTGGAAATGCATTTGAATAAATACTATTTACCTTCTTCTAGATCTTATAAAAGTAATGTGACATGTATAGGCTGTTGGAAATGAGTTGATCACAGCTTCATGCAAGTGACCACTGGGATATTCTGGTGCAAGACAAATGTCACTAACTTTCCACTGGTGATCCAAATGAGTGGGTGTCTGAGATGACCATTCCATGTGTGTCTGTCTGTCTGTATTTGGCCTTGGTTGAAAATAAGGTGAGTCAACAGTGTAATAGCCCTGGTCTGGTAGTGTTTCCCTCTTCTTGGACTGTATTAAGTCTTTTAGATTTTGCTCTTCCTCATTTCCATAATCATTATATTTGACAACACAAGTCTGATTTTCTCTATCAATGGATATTATTGTTGCCTCATATATTTCTCTATCCTCTGTGAACTCAGCAGAACAACTATCACCAACTTGCCACTATAGAAGACATAATTCAAAGTGATTTTTTTGTACATTTTAATGTCAATAATAATCAAGAGTTTTACCCTCCTTGGACAAACCATTTTAAATCAGATTGAATAATGTATGTACTTTGATGAAATTAGTATGTAATGTACTAAACATACTGTTGGAAGCCTTGTTGGTTAACCAATAGATTCTGATCATTTTGCTGATAAATATAATATGTACCTGGGGCATCATGACTATACAATGGGGCATTATGACTGTACAATGGGGAGTCATGGCAGATTTGAGGCATCATGGTTACATGGGTCTTACAATGTATGACCAGTTACTCCATCTATTTCAGTCTTTTACCTGTTCTGATGGATCAAACTGCTGTTCATGTTTCCTTTTTTCTTTCTTCTTGTTTCCAATACCCTTTGCATTTTGCTGTTTTCTTTGGAAAGATAAGATGGATTTTAAGTCAATTGGCCTTGTATTAATAAAGGTACTTATCTTATTGTGCTAGAAATATACAAACATACTTTAGAAGAATGTGTACAATGACAAGCAACCACGTAGGTGATGACTTTGTGATGATGTTGTCGTTTATTTGATGGTAAGTTAATTTAAAAAATGTCTCTATCAATTAACTGTAACAGGAGAGTTCACAGCCCTGTACAATTTAACCTATAGTTACTGGTTGATTCACAAATTTTGTACCTGTTCTTTCCTCCAGCTTTCCCTTTGTAATCTCTGTCATTCTTGTATTAATGGCAATTGATATAAAAACAAACAAACAAATAAGCATCTGATTGATTCAGAAACATCTATATAATTCATGCTCTTCCTGATTTGTATTGTGCTTGAATGATACCATGTCTTGTTTATATACCTTCATACATATTCTGCTCTAAGTCAAAGGGTGGGGGTTACTGGAAAGGGACCATGGGTTATTGGGGGCTGGGGGAGAGGGGGAGATGAATGGATGCTGGAGATTATTACTGATTTACTATATGTGTTTCTGCATTTTTCAAATCTACTACATGAATATCATTTGCATAGTATTCTATAGTAATTATTCCATCAGACAGCCAAGTGTTCTGCCAAAGCCATAAGCCCATTTTCAATTGCTGGGTTTCATCCATTCCTTTGGGAATCAAAAGACAAAGATCCGGTAGCCATGTTGGATGAACGAACAATAGATGCTAATGAGAAATCTTTTGTTGAAGTTCATCCAAGATGGCTGCCGTGACGTCACATGCAACCCAAGAATATATTGGATGAGTGATAGCAAACAATGGGGACAAGTAGAGGCTCTGTATATGTAATTGCATATGTCATTATATCTATTCTTGGTGTGTGAATAAAAGAAAATTTGGGGAAATAAAATGTTAATAATGATTTCTCCATTGCTAGACTGAAGCCTCATTTTGAATTGCTTTGTTCGTGATCACTCAACCAATATAGTGGTCTATCCAATTTGCATTTCATTTCCCTTTTAGAGATATCACTAATGATCCTACCTTAACTAGATTTACTGCTCTGTCGTACGCTTCAATTAACGCTGTATCATCCCATATATCGTCAGAATCCTACGACAAAGAACATTTTGATCGATAACGTGTTATCAGGCCGCATTTAATAATTTCATTGCAGTGGAGTACAGAAATCATGTAATACATAGCGGTGCGATGTTAAAGATGTGTTTAATTTGTTTTTATGTTCAATGACTCAAATACCTCGCCAGCTCTGTATAAAACCTCTCCAAAAGACTTAGCGCTGTGACCACTGGAGGCCGCCATTTTGAAATCATCTTAGTGTTTAGTCCCTTCGCGGTATTTCGAAACACAGGAAGACCATATCCCGTTTTGGGAAACGGCGGGGGATGAAATAACAGTTCACAACAATACGCTATGAACTACTGTAATTTTAAATGTTCACAATAGTCTCACTCTTGAGGTCTAATAATAGCACTCATAGTCAAGACAGTCAAAATGATTGAGTAGACTTCTACTTTTTTGGTCCTTTCTTGTGCCCCTCCTCTCAGCTTTTTCTTAATTTAGCTAGCCCCGGCCCCAAGCTTCGAGTGAACGTGAACATTTTCACTGCCAATTTTTGTGGGTTTAGAAAAATTAAATTAAAAAAATTAGAATTTCTTCAGATTGTGAAAAATGATTGCTCTAGTTTAGAGCTTGGGCTACCTGTGGTTGGATTCCCCAACCAGTACATGTAAGAGGGTCTCAATGGGGGTATAGCTTTGACGGTTGACGGTCAACATTTTGCCTTTTTGAAGGTTGACGGTAAGAAATTCGTTGTTTTGACGGTTGACGGTTAATTCTACTCTTTGACGGTTAAAATACTGAAAATATGCCAATTAAATATTTCTAACAAATAGTTAATCATCAATTTTTATGAAATTACATCGCTAGTTGTTACACAGGCAGCCCAGCCACTTCTCCTGACAATGGATGTTTATTTTAATAATTTATTAAAAAGACAAAAAACTAGAAAAATGCGCGCGCTTGTTTTAATTTGCTTGGCGCGCGCTCTTGTTATTCATGGGTTTCCTGTGCTAATATCGCGCGCTTGTTGTGAATGGGTTTCCTGTGGCGATCCCGCGGGACAAAGCGTAGTTTGTGAGAAGGTATGAAACACGAGTCACGTGATGGACGGATGTGTGCCCCAGGTTGATGGGACACATTTCCGTGAAGCGCTCGGGATTTTTCACTCGTTGAAGTATCGTAAAGTAAGTCGAACAGTCTCCGAAGGGTCAAAAGCTCAAAAAGTCTGTCAAGTTTCCTTGTATATTGACTGTCAAGTTGCGTTGTATATTGAAAAATTTGAATACACTCGTGAATTAATCCTTAATTTTACTCGGCCCCATTCGATTACTTGTTTATAATATAGGGGCAAAATTTTTCTTTGTGACATTTTATGATTTCTAATCTGTTGAACGCGTAGCGTAAACATGAAAACAAACGAATCAAGGTAGAAAGACAACATACAAAGCCCAACAAATTCAAGCCCAAGAAAACAATAAAAAAGACAACAGGTTTCAAAACTTACTTTATTTCTGTTTATCTGTTTATAACTGAACTGTTTACAATCTTCTTGTATATATTTTTACAAATTCTCAGCTGGAATAAGTTTTCGTTCTCTATGAGTCAGAGTATAAAGCCATGCACCGACCGAGTGTCAAAATGCACAGCAAAAAATCAAAATTTTATGCCTAACATTAGCTTAATAACTTTAAAAATTAGCTCATTTCATATAAATAATTGTTTCGAAATCTTATATGAACATAAAAACTTATGAAGCGTCCTAAAACACTCAATACCTTGAAGGGTAAAATTGTTTCGAAGTCTTGTATGAACATAAAAGCTTTTGAAACTTTCAAAAACTTCTTCCAAGAAGTAATTTTGTAGTCCAAAACCAGCACCGTTTCAAGTAAACTTGTGAACGTTTTTCATGGTATGAATGAAATTCCGAAAACTTTTTTAGATTTCGGAAAACTCTCGTGTACTCACGATAGCTATCCGACGTCCCTCGACAACTCAACGAGTGAAAAATCCCGAGCGCTTCACGGAAATGTGTCCCATCAACCTGGGGCACACATACGTCCATCGCGAGTCAAAGCTTCCCAGGTGAAATTCTCGTCAAATAACAAACTTTGAACACTCAAACTTTTAAGTTTATATATGTGTCTTAGGTTTTTAAAACCCTTTGTTACAAGTCACAAACGTACAAACAAGTCCATTCTGTGGAGACTAGTTTCAGATTTATTCCCTTTTAACTTTTAAGTTGTTTGGACATAAATACGTTGTTTACATATTCGAAGAAAAATCGATATTTTCTTTCTTAGCCGGTGAAATACAAGCGAAAATGTATTTTGTCACGTGACCGTGTTTCATACCTTCTCACAAAGTAGCTTTGTCCCGCGGGATCGCCACAGGAAACCCATTCACAATAAGCGCGCGCTCGTCCCGCGCGTGGGATATCGGGAGCATATTACCACAGGAAACCCATGCATAACAAGAGCGCGCGCGCCAAGCAAATTAAAACAAGCGCGCGCATTTTTTTGTCTTTTTTACGGTAGCGTATCAATAAAATAGTAAATAAATTATTAAAATAAACGTCAGGAGAAGTGGCTGGGCTGCCTGTGGTTGTTACTGAAAGGGAGCACGGCAGAATGTCGTTAGTATGGTACGCGCGCGCGCTTGTCAAATTTTGACTGCGTGGGCTTCCTGTGATTTGTCCGCTTTTTAGCTTCGAGTTTAGCCGGGTTTCCTGTGCTCAAAGCCGAACAAAATACCGGTTACTTTCGAACGAGTCCCGAAGTCTCTTTGGAGCTCGTTCAGAGTTACAACGCTCGTACTATCATCGGAACTCATGTATATGTCGTAGGTGCCGAAGCGCGCAGAAACAAAAATCACAGGAAGTCCTGTCAAGCGCGCGCGTACTAACGACATTCTGCCGTGCTCCCTTGGTTACTGTTGCAACTTGTTGCTGTCTAACCGTGCCCGTTTCTTGTATTGCGGTTTAACATTTGACCAGAAAACAGAATGAATATGCTGCATTATCGATGTATTAGGCAAAATTCGATACCGTGAAGGATTTTTCAGTTCCAGGCCCGTCGCTTGGGGTGGTTCGATCTAACGAACCCCCTCCCTCCAACAGAATAAAATGGCCGCTTATATTAGCTTAGGCTACTAGTACTTTTCCTTAACAAACTACAGTCACATTGTTGCATTTCTCTCTAAATGAACCTTTGGTGAATGCTAGTGAATTATGGTTTTATCAAAACCCAGACCTTCAGCTATAAAGTATTATTTTATTTGAAGTATTTTCCACGATTTTTTAAATTTATTCTTTCATAATCTTTTTCTGTTTCTGTCTTTTCTCTCTCCTTTAAATTAACAACTAGCCAATATTGATTTTGAGACAAAAAAAAAAAAGAAAAAAAGAAAAAAAAAAAAGATAGGCCCCTAGCCGGTTTCGAACCCGGCTCTCACATCTGCTCACTTGCTTCACAGTTCAAGGGTTTTCCAACTACGCCACGGGATCGCGTAATTTGCACAACAATAGATAGCCAATTCACGGGATACACTAGGTTATTTTGTTCTCCAAATCCCTCAGTAGACCAGTTAGCCTAGTGGTAAGGTGCAGTTATTTACGGCCTAGGATCCGACTGTTTCCTCCCTCTTTGACTGCGAAGCTCGCTGTGTTCTACCGGATAGCGCGGAAGGGGCCGAAATCTCTATCCTATACGTAACATGCGATGATTCAGCGATTTGTCTGGATGCATGGTCCGATTTTTGGGGTTTTGCATAAAATTAGCATTCTAATTTCTTTGGGTAATGGGTTCGAGTCCTTCCTGAGCCAACAACTTTTCTTTTTTCTTCTTTTTTCTGTTTTTAATGGATTCTTTTTCTCTTCTCTAATTTTTCTTGGCTTAAAATTCAGGTTTCAAACGGAAAAAAACTACATAAGCGGGCTTTACAGTTAGCTTGATGCTTTCAAATTTTGCGTAATTTAGAAAAATTAACATGCACATTCATTGAAATAAGAGTTATCTAAAAAAATTCATTGCACTTTCCAAAAGGCAGCGGGACCTCCGGATACTTAATTTATACAGATCATTCTGAAGCGATTCCCTAATCCAGCCGAGAATGGTGGAAATCGAACCTCCCCTATCAATGTGCTTGCGACCAGCCAGCAGTTCTGCCGACAATATGAAGTTCAGTATGACTTTTATAAAGTTTTAACGGTATTGAAATAGTGAAATTGTTATATCGTCTTGAAAAATACACGCATTTGGAAAAAATATAATAACTTAGAAAAATTGTTCCAGAGTGTATTTGACGGTTAATTTTTTGACGCTTGATGGTTAAAATTTCCCTCGATCATTTGACGATTGACGGTTGAAATTTAGGCCGTTTGACGGTTGACGGTTAACCCCATTGACACCCTCATGTAAGTCATAAAGAACATAAGACACATAAGGACCGATAAAGACACTGATAAAGTACTAAGGGTTTGATAAACATGTTCTTTTTACTCATTGCAGCAATATTAGAACGTTATCAGATCGAAAGGAGGCAGACGAGGGATATTTTGCTCGTTGGAAATTTTGATGACTTCAAAGAGGTACCTGAGTGTTATCCAGGTGGGCGTGGCAACACATGCTTTTTAGAGTAGATTTCATTGAGTGTGAAACGGACCGCGCTATGTCGTGGCCGTGTCAGTGCCGTGTTGTCTATACTGAAACATTCGAAATTCCGGCCGGCCGTAACCATGCCGTGACTGTGTAGTTCCGTTTTCACAGTCATACGAAATCTACTCTACCCCTAAAAGGAACCAACTCAAAAACTGATAAATCTAATATTAATTTTAGTTTAATGGTACACCTGAAAATTATCAGTAATGGTAACGGTGTTACCCTGACCAATAAAGTTGTTTACAAATCTTTGAACACCTACTCGTAAAGTTTATGTGGGCGTGTCATTTACTGAAAAACACCCTAAAGGTACCTGTTTTGCCTGCGGTAGCACAATAAAATTTGAGACACCCTAAAAGGTACCAGATATCGCTGACTTTGACCATGCCCAAAAGATATGTACATATGAAGTCCTCCCGAATTTTTTTTCTGCGCAATTACCCGGCAGATATCCTATCGGATCTCTAACCAAACTAAACATCCTAATTTCTGATCCAAACTAAACATTTTAATTTCTGATCCAAAGATTTTCAATACTTTTCAACTCGATTCCATGAAGCAAGTTGTCCTGAACAGTCTGATCCCTGATCACATGTTATCAGTGCCAAAATTCGAGTGATCCCACTTGCATCTTGATACGACCCTGAAAATGCCTTTCTCGCCCACCCCTCCCCCACGAAAATATAACTGATTTTACGGGAAGGGAGGAGAGGGGAACGCGGTAGCCAGCTCTACCAAGCGCGCTCAGTGGGAGACGGCTTTCTATTCAGTCGTACTTGGTACAAAAAGAGATTAATAACAGTAATGAGCTAGAGTCACATTTCAGTTGGCCGAACATTCAAGAATCTTTCAGCCATCATGAAGAAAGCCAAGATCTTCTTTACTGGGCTTCTACTTGTGTTGTATCAAGGAATTGTTTGCCAAGAAAAGTCAAAGTAAGATTGTTGTTCACGTCACGAGCACACGTACTTTAGATTCATTGAGAGTCAAAAGCACGCGCTGAGGACCCGAGGAATTACAACTAAAAGCTAAGTTATAATGAATGAAAAACTATGCTTGGTCGATTAATGAAGTGAAATGGTTTGGAATTTCTTCAAGCAAAGATAGATGACCCATAGATAGCTTTTGCGTTTCTTCTTTTTCCAGATCAGTAATGATCGTAAAAGGCGAAACGTCTGAAGATTGAATCTATCTATCTAAGTTATAATGTTTACATTCGATACTCATCGATACGGAAGTGGGGTTACCGTATATAAACTTTTGGAAAATTCATAAAATTTATAAATTAATATCCACTGCTTCAGCACCTTTAATGTTCATCTCTTAAGTTATATTAGAACTTTCTTTTCTCTTGAGTTTTAATACTTGAGTACTATCAACTAAAGTCTTCTAGTCCTTCTGAGGTTTAAATATCTTATGAACTATAAAGTTACAAAACATTAAGAAATTTAAAACGCGTTTATCTGTTTGTTAAGTAATTTCGTTTTGTTGTTGACCGGTTCTTGAATTCAATTACAGTAATTTTCGTCGGCTGGCATCGTTCCCATTCAAATGTGTTTCACTTTCACTGTACATGCATATAGACATAAAACTGTCTAAACTTTGAAGTAATTTCTCTTTCAAGGATACTAGTCCATGGCCTTGAATTGATAGGTCAGCCGCTCGTTCCATTGTGCAGAAAGTATAGCTGATGATTAGGGATTTTATCGCTGTTTAGCTGAAGTGTATATTTGGAGTACTTAATTTAATCTTTTCCGAAATCGAGACGATATCAATAACTGCTTTGATTTATGTAAATCATGTGCTGAAAGATGAGTTCATCTCTCTCTTGATCTTGACACTTGGGTAAGATTAACATTAATTATTTACAGATAGCCTGCGGACGTGGCTAGCGCTACTAGACCCTACTAGGGGAAGGGGAATGGACGAAGAGGGAAAGGGGAGAACCTCTATCCTTTCCCTCTTCTCTCTCCTCCCCTCCCTTCTCCCTCCCTTCACCCCTCCCGTCCCCCCTCCCTTCCGCCCTCCCCTGAGGCGAAATTGTTAGTTTTGGCCGGGTTTTCTTTAATCAGGAAGCCACCGAAAATAGTTACAAAAGATGGCAGTCTTGTCTTACAAGCAGGGGAGGATGGTGACATTGTGCTTGAACCTGACGATGGACGACAAGTGCGCATTGGATCGTTTGTCCTGGTAAACACCTAGTTAATCACCTAATTAATATCACTTAGTGGATTCAGCCGCTAACGTAATTTAATTTTATCAAAAAACTTTTTCGATATCTGTGTTGCTCAGAAATTTGAGCAAAAATCCCTGAAATTTTTTACGAATTTGCTTGTTCAATTCATTCATGTACATCCCTTACATTCAAATATGTATTCAGGGCTGTTAGGGGGAACCCATTCGCCTAGCTCAGCTCAGCCCCTAGACCTGCAACGCGGTAAATAACTCTTGCGCATTTTACCAAAAGGTATTGACTATGTAAATTCTTTGTCTAAATTCCTCATAAGTTACCCTGTCTAGACATATTGGATCGATTATTTGAACTATTTTTAGACCTTAACTGATCGATGTCTGAAGCGATAGAAAAACGCTCTTACGACTTACTGAGACTTAGAAAGACTCAATGTCCATGTCCAAATTTTGATCAACAGAAAAAGAACAGTACTACTAACACAGTGGAAGGACCAAAGGGCGAGAAAGGTGATCCTGGCATCCAAGGGGTGAATGGATTGGTTAGTTTCGTGCGCTTCTGATAAAGACTTTCTCTTTTCTTTTCGTCTGTTCCTTCTGCTTTCTGTTTTCCCCCCTCTTACACTCGATCATGCAATGTTCTTCCTTCCTTCCTTCCTTCCTTCCTTCCTTCCTTCCTTCCTTCCTTCCTTCCTTCCTTCCTTCCTTCCTTCCTTCCTTCCTTCCTTCCTTCCTTCCCTCCATCCCTCCATCCCGGCCCCCCTCCCTCCCCGGCTCCCTCCCTCCCTCCTTCCTTCTTTCCTTCCTTCCTTCCTTAATCCCTTTTTTCCTTGTTTTTCTTGCGATATGTCTGTGTTGTCTCACATGTTTTCTTTTATTTTCCAGAAAGGGCAAAAAGGAACAGTAAGTACTTAATAAATGTTAAGTTCAATGTGCGTCTTAGCTTTCTGGAGTCAATAAATTTGCCTCTTTTCTTTATCAGTTTCTTAACATTTTATTTCGTTTGTCGTTAGAAAGGAGATCAAGGGATGAATGGCACATCTGGTAAGGTAAGTAAACTCATTAGTTGAGCTGATACAGTAACTATTCTTGAGGTTGATGATGATGTTGATAGTGATGATGATGATGATGACAATGGTTGATATCAAGAGACTATAAATACTAAAAGAGCGAAACTCTCAAGTTGATGTCTGCGTAGACTGCATAGTATTTTTAGTAACAGAAAGTTGACGCCATATCGATCGCGCACGCAAGGCGCTCAAACAATGGAGTTTGATTTTTACGCGCGCATATACGAACATGCAGTTTCTCCGCGACGACAATCAAATGTCATTGTTTGCACGCGCGACGGCGTCAACTTCCCGTCACTAGAAAAACTTCAGCGCCAAGGACATCGCGCAGACATCAATACCAGTTTCGCTGTCTTGTATACACCTATTTCAATAAACGTTGTCGGCAAAAGCCTACGCGACTCACCCGAAAGGGAGTATGGGTAGAAATTATTAGAGCTATAAAACCACACAAATATCCACACCATAATTCAACTTCAGCTTGCCATGACCTAATACATCAAAGAGCTTCATTTGCTGATGCTAAAATCAAGACCACAATGCGAAAAAGAGAGTAAAAGTTTGCAACTACCCATACTCCTTTTCGGTCTAGTCGCGTAGGTTTGAGACCTCTCATACGACAACCTTTTTTGAAATAGGTGTATACACTGATGACTTAGACAATAACAAAAGCAAGGACTAAAGCGGAGGGTGATTTAATGATGCAATAATGACGTCAGTAATAAAATTTGAGTCAGGTTTTACAAAGAGATGAGTCATTGCCTAGTCGATGAATTCATGAGATAACAGAATCAATCGTTAGTATTAGTCATCTCTCATCCAATAAATGCAGTTGCACATGAATAATGAGTAAATGACACTTAGATGGGGACAATAAATCTGTCTGTAAATATGACTTGGTCTTGAGTAAAATGCAGTTTTGCTTTCAGGATGGTCCCAAAGGTGACCAAGGTCTTCCAGGGCCACCAGGCCCTCAAGGAGAACGCGAAAACATAACAGCCGCCAAGACGTAAGTTATTTATGACTCAGACGGGAGAGAAGGAAATTTACACTTTAATTGATGTACCAAAGGTCCTGTCCCCCGGGGGGGGGGACTCCTATATATAAGAGGACGGGGATGCACGGGTATTTAATCGTTGATGGAGGAAAAAATTACCCTAAAAGGTATCAGCTAGGTCTCTAGTAGTCCACTAAAGTCTGGGACACCCTAAAAGGTACCAGATCGCTGATTTTGACCCCTAAAAGGTACGACGAGCATCCCCGTCCATTTCCGATCGGAGTCCCCCCCAGGGTCCTATCTACCACAAGAGTTTGCGTTTCGACCACGTACATACACATAGGAGGGTCTCAATGGGGTTAACCGTCAACCGTCAAACGGCCAAAATTTCAACCGCCAATCGTCAAATGAGGGAAATTTTAACCGTCAAGCGTCAAAAAAATTAACCGTCAAATACACTCTGGAACAATTTTTCTAAGTTATTATATTTTTTTCCAAATCCACCATTTTCGGCTGGATTAGGGAATCGCTTCAGAATGACTGTATAAGTATCAGAGGTCCCGCTGGCATGGCTTTTGGAAAGTGGAATGAATTTTTTTAGATAACTCTTATTTCAAGGAATGTGCATGTTTTTCTAAATTACGCAAAATTTGAAAGCATCAAGCTCATGCGTGTAAAGCCGGTTTATGTAGGGTTTTTTTTCGTTTGAAACCTGAATTTTAAGCCAAGAAAAATTAGAGAAGGGAAATAGAATTCATTGAAAACAGAAAAAAGGAGAAAAAAGAAAAGTTGTTGGCGCAGGAAGGACTCGAACCCGTTACCCAAAGAAATTAGTATGCTAATTTTATGCAAAACCCAAAAATCGGACCATGCATCCAGACAAATCGCTGAATCATCGCATGTTACGTATAGGATGGAGATTTCGGCCCCTTCCGCGCTATCCGGTAGAACGCAGCGAGCTTCGCAGTCAAAGAGGGAGGAAACAGTCGGATCCTAGGCCGTAAATGACTGAACCTTACCACTAGACTAACTGGTCTACTGAGGGATTTGGAGAACAAAATAACCTAGTGTATCCCGTGAATTGGCTATCTATTGTTGTGCAAATTACGCGATCCCGTGGCGCAGTTGGAAAACCCTTGAACTGTGAAGCCAGTGAGCAGATGTGAGAGCCGGGTTCGAAACCGGCTAGGGGCCTATCTTTTTTTTTTTTCTTTTTTTCTTTTTTTTTTTTGTCTCAAAATCAATATTGGCTAGTTGTTAATTTAAAGGAGAGAGAAAAGACAGAAACAGAAAAAGATTATGAAAGAATAAATTTAAAAAATCGTGGAAAATACTTCAAATAAAATAATACTTAATAGCTGAAGGTCGGGGTTTTGATAAAACCATAATTCACCAGCATTCACCAAAGGTTCATTTAGAGAGAAATGCAACAATGTGACTGTAGTTTGTTAAAGAAAAGTACTAGTAGCTTTAGATCGAACCACCCCAAGCGACGGGCCTGAAACTGAAAAATCCTTCACAATATAGCTATTTCAGTTAACGTTGTCGCTGAAAAAAAGCCTAAAGGCTAAAGCCTTCTTTTGTGTACTAACAAACTTCTCTGTAGGCTATCTGAGAAATTAAGGAATATTTGTCCAAGTTGTAGAATTTGCAAGCATACAGCGAGTTTTTTATTGTAATGATGTCACGGCAATAAAAATGTTTCATGATTCCGCTCTGAAAGCTTTAGCGACAACGTTAATTGAATTAGCATATTCATTCTGTTTTCTGGTCAAATATTCAACCGCAATGGATACAAGAAACGGGCAAGTTAGACAACAACAAGTTGCAACAGTAACAACTGGCGATGTAATTTCATTAAAATTGATGGTTAACTATTGGTTAGTAATATTTAATTGCCTTATTTTCAGTATTTTAACCGTCAAAGTGTAGAATTAACCGTCAACTGTCAAAACACCGAATTTTTTACCGTCAACCGTCAAAGCTATACCCCCATTGAGACCCTCACATAGTACTCTTTTCTTGCGCTTAATCTTTTTCATTCTCTCGAAATAATTGGATTTAGGAGAGGGTAATTACAAAAACAGTAAAAACACAGCGTCGACAGACCATCGCGATCGCATATAGACACTTTTGTTCGTGTATATACCTATTTGTACAAACATTGACCCTTTCAAAATCATCAAACCTAGAAGCTGAGACCGAAATGTCCCCTGGGTACACTTAGTAATATTTGGATTTTCATGTGTTTTATCTATGAATTCGCTACATAATCGTGTTTGGAATACTGAGAACCCGTCGCTTTTTGAAGCGTCCATCTACACGCGCTTCTTTAAAATCATCTAATCCCATTGATCATTTCAGTCTCAGCTTCTATGTTTTGAAGTGTCAATGTTTGTGCAAACAGGTATATATTACGTCAGATGGAACACCAATATTATTCCGAGCACTCCGAGCGATCCACTTGAAAACCAACCAATTAATGCAAAATGAGGATATGTACGGATTTCCCACATTCTGATTGGCTTTGTTTTATTTGCGAAGCGTGAGGCCAAATGTTCTAGTGTTATTAAGCTACACTATAGATTCATTATTTATCTGCTTTATTCTAAAGCTGTAATGGATCGCATGATTATGGTCAATTGAAGTACTTCAAGGACAGGTTGCAGGTTAGTCTCCCTCGTAACCGCGTTTAGCCTCGTCACGCAACGTCGTTGCGTGACGAGGCTAAACACGGCTGCGAGGGAGACTAGTTGCAGGTATGCTAATATATCTCCCTCTGCTATGCAGATTTTTGATGCCGATTGTTACTTAGCATGATTCTCATTTGTTTACCTTAGCAACCTAGTAAGAAAAGCATGACCGGATAATGAACTATTTCTTAGTAGTCATTATGGGTGCTTCCACTTAGTGGAACCAACTGGCCAGAACGCCCTAACTCTTAGGACTGATTCCAGCCAGAGCTAGGAATTGACATGTGCCATTTAAGAACTGGCCGTTCTGGCCGGTTGGTTCCACTAAATGGACAACGCCCGGCTATGGTTCACTAGGCGCTACCGCGTCCAATTAGATACAATGTTTTATCCGTTTATATATCTGATCAGAGAGAAAGACAGAACTCCCGTTTTGTGATATATTTTTAGGTGTGTACCTCAACAGGATGGAAAACTCTTTCATTTCAAGAAGATTCTATATGCTTCCAGCAAAGTGTCCCAAGAATGAACTTGGACTATTTCAAGCAATCTAATTTTGGTGTATTGTTTCAATTCAATGGCGATCTTAAGGTGGATCCTAGTCCACAGACATCAGCTAGAAACGTGAACATCACAACAGGTATATACAGCTATTTCAAAAAGGGTTGACAAAGAGCGATAAGCAATAGGTGATATGTCATTCCAAGACGGAAAGGAATTATGGGAATACAAATAAACATGAATACTCGAGCTGCTTTTAAAATGGTTTTGCCGACTGCAAACAACACTGCATGGATATCTCAACACTAACCTCGGTATTAGTGGGTGAGAAGACTACTAAGAAACAAAAGTCATTTCAGCTATTCTTGGATCTTGGAATGACCTCCTATCGCTTATCGCGTATTGACTATCACTTATCGCCTATTCCCTATCGCCTTTGGCCTTTGGCTCCGACAACCTTTTTTGAAATAGGTATATGAAAACGAATAAGTAAAAACGACACTCATGAGAGATATCTCGTTCAAGAAGGTGTAACCTGCGAATACAGCTCCCTCCCCTCCCCTTTCCTCCCCTTCCCTCCCCTTTCCTCCCCTTTCCTCCCCCCAAAAAAGAACCGTCGATTTAATATTACGAGATGCGTCTTAGTCGCAGGTGGGACTCGAGCAACGACCCTCCGTTCATTCATTAGCATGGATAGTGAGTCCTTTCTGTCAGGTCTGCGTCGCTCTACCGGAAGTCAAATGATTCCCGCCAAAAACGCGCGCGCGTGCGCCTATTCAATTTTGCCGGCCAAAACAAGACCCTACTTTGCACTTTGCATAGCAACCGTTGCACAGCAACGATATATGTCAATACACACTTAACAGTCATAAATCTTCTCTAGTAGCGTTTTAATCACTGGACTAAGGATTGGTTTGCATGGGCTCACCACTCGCGTTTCTCAAGAAATCAGGAATTACATAGCCTGCGAATAGCATAACTATTTTATCCCAAACCATAGGAAACTACAGGCAATGACCGCAATTTCTCATGGGAAGATTTGAATACCGCGGAATATACAACGGCTTTCCTGCTTTCTGATCGGCTGTATTTTCTATGGTGTGGGATATAGATGTTCTAGTATAGTCTGCTATATGACTACCAAGGGTAGTAACAGATGCTCCTGATTTCTGCTTTGGCATATGTTCTTATCCCATTTATTCATTTCTTGTATTTTAGCTTATCAAAATCCTTCATCACCAAACGTTACAACACCTGATTTCCTAGACAGCATCATGGATAAAGGTATTCGACTCCAAGGCAGACAACATATTGACCTAAAGGGTCTCCCTACAAATCTATGGTCAGGAGACGAATGGTCAGTGATGGCTTTGATTAAATTTAGAAATGAAGGACTGAGCAATCAAGAAAATCCGGTGATAGGTGCTGGTACTCAGAGTAACAATAAAGGATTTCATATTGGTTTACGATCAAAGGTTTGTTGTGGCATATATAGTTAGCGCATGTATTAATGATATAGATTAAAAACATCCTCGATACTGATTGGCTAAAGGCCCGGTAATACGAGCAACAGAATCGTACAAATTGTCGCGCAACATTGTTGAGTTGCAAGTTGCAGAGCAAATGTTGCTCGTATTACCACACCGCGTGCAACATTTCTTTGTTGCAAAAAGCAGAAAGTGCTTCTACTTTGTGCAACAACGAAAATTTGTTACGCGCGCGGTGCATGGTAATACGAGTAACAAACATTTGCTCTGCAACTTGCAACGCAGCAATGTTGCGCGACAAGTTGCACGATTTTGTTGCTCGTATTACCGGGACTTAAGAGCAGTGCTGTTTCAAGAAAATCTACAATAAAACCACACGAATATCATCCACATCTAGCTTGCTTCACCCTTATACAACAAAGAACTTCATTTCTTGATGTCTAGAATCAAGACTAGACCTGAAAAGTGAGTTAAGTTTTGCATCTACCCATACTCCTTTTCGGTCTAGTCGCGTGTACTTTACGTCTCTCGTGCGACAACCTTTTGTGAAATAGGTATATCAACAATACTCCTGACAACTGCAAAGAACGTTGTTCGCAAAAGAACAATGCTAAACAAAAGAACGTTCACTCGGCGGATTATCTACTTTCGGCGATGAATGTGCGTAGTGACTTATGTGTATTTCATAAGACAGAAGAAAGATTTTGCACTACTCCCTACAACTTGAAATTGGGGTAAAGTTTTGAAACGATTGGTTTATGGCTCGTATTTTCTTTTTTAGCATATTTTGTATGGATTTTACAGCAACGACTTGCAAGGGAAGAATCTGGTAGGCTATGACCAATGGTACCAAATTACCTGGACCTGGACAAAATCAACTAAGACAAGGTATCGACATTATATACTCTGTAAATACATAGAGCAGCTATGTTTTATAGGCCATATTCCGGCATTATCGTGTTATATACCTGTTGCAAAAAAAGTAGAAGGTCTGAGATCTGAATCCGAATCGGAGCGAGACGGAAGGAAATTGTTGGTACGAACTCGGAATGAGTTACAATATAAAGTAATAAGAGTATGAATGGATGATATGACGCATATAGCTATTTCAAAAAAGGTTGACGGGGCGAATGGCAATCGGCAATTGGTGGTTGCACGACAGAAAGGAATTTTTGGGGTAACAAGAATTGCTTCATTTTCATTATGTGGGTCTTGTATTGATTATCACAAAATTAAGAGATTCGTACCAGTCCCTAACGGCTCAGTTGAATATCAGGCAAAGTGCTCATGACCTAAACTGACTATTTCAGGCAAATCTTTATCAATGGTGAACTGGATGTCAAAGAGAATTCTGTGAATTCATACCAAGATACAAGCGATAATACTGAAATAGGAACATGGTGGAATGGACATAGAAATACCAACATCCAAATCGACACGTTGTTTATCATCGACAAAGCTGTAGATTATGCAGCCAACAAATCAAAGAAAGTGATTTGTGAGGCTAAAGCTGTGAAGAAAGACATGCCTTAATGTCACTAATAAGGACTTTGGTGTTCAGTGGTGGTGGAATTAATGTTCTGTAGCATTTTAACAAGATGGATTCTATTTAGTAAAAAAAACTATGGATGTTGTTACGAAGGACGGGAAGTCATCTTTAGTCCTGATTGGTCCCTCCTTTGGAAAATCCTTGACGAATGTGCTAATTTGCCAGGAGAATATACAACACAACATATAACACGGCACTGACACGGTCACGGCACGGTCTGGTCCGTTTCACATTCATACGAAATCTGCTCTATACTATGTAGCGTTATATTGGCCTCGACTGCCACTTAATTAATATGGTGCGCGTTTTAGGAATGCCTTTGCTCTTGGTACTCTACTGTAATCCACTGCTAGTATTCGAAACATAATTAAAATGTGGTGAGATTTCATTTGAGTCCGCTGCTGTGCAGGATACATCCCGTCCCTCCCCTCCATCTGCTATGTAAATCCACTGCTGGTCAGTCAAAAAATGATTTGTTGAGTTTGTAACCACTGTTCCTCCAACATTTGATAGAATTCTTTGTTTTTGAAAACTAGATCTACTGCTACAGTTAAGGCCCGGAGACACGTTGCAACTTTTCCCGAAACATCTGCTGAAACACCGTGCTCAATACGCGCGGTTGCACAGTGTGTCCACCACTGAAACATCTCGTGCAGCGTTGCGCGCAATAGTTCTGGACAGTTGCAGAAGTAGAACTCGATCCTACTTCTGTGGTTGTTGCGCGCAACGTTTCGCGAAACATTGGAATGGGTGGACACACGCTACAACATTGTGTTGCGCGCGATGTTTCAGCAAATGTTTCAAGAAATGTTGCACCGTGTGTATGGGCCTTTATCGTACATTAATAAGAAATGAGTTTTGTAAATGACATTGTAGAAAGAGATTGGGCGCAAACACTTAAACTATGAAACTCGGAAACTCAATAGTACTAAATAGTACAAAATATTTTGTATTGCACCGTTTAATTAGTGATATTTCGTGCTATTTAGTTGTTTCGTGTCTTTGTTGCTTGCATTCATGTTGCAGCAGTCACAGGTAGCGCAAGCTGTGTATTTGTATATGAAATATATTGGATTTCACGAACGATCCGCTGTATGAAAAATAAATTTTGAATAAAGAAACAATTTTAACTCATAATACTGTTGCGTTTGTTAATTTGTCTGTGTATTTCAGTGAAGTTTCAAGCCGTTTCGTGCTCGTGTGTAGCGATTTGACTTTTCTCCCTTTAAGTAAAAAGTTTGATTTAAAGCTCAAAGACTAATTCAATTCTGACTTTGTTTCTGATTGCGTACGTGTTAGCCCACGATCGATTTTTGCAATTTTGTGGTACAAATCTAGCCGACCGCCCAAGTCTCAAGCGTGCCCTCCCTGTTTCGCTTTCCAGTGCATTCATAAACGAAATCATTCAGCAGTTCAAATACTATGAATCATTCAGATAAATTTGGGTTCGTGTAGTCCAGACCCAGGTCTCTTTTTACCCCGTTCCGCTTACGTAAAACAGTCCAAAAGAACTTACATGCGCATGCGTTACATGAACCAATCAGACAACGTAAAATTCAACCAGCTCACGCCACAATTTTACTGTATCTGATTGGTTCATGTAACGATTGCGCATGCAAGTTCTTCTGGACTCTGTTTTAACGAAGCGTCGCGGGGAAAAAAGAGGACTGGGTCTGGACTAGGGTTCATGCGGCTCTGACCATACATGTTTGTACATTTTTGACAAAATAATGCCCAGCCTCCCCATAAGTGAATTGTGCACCCCGCCTGGAGAAATTGAGGTTGGATCTATAGCTAGAATTGATCAGCTCATTGAGTACTAGTTTGGTACTTTTTATATAGAAAATCATATGGTTTCGATCGCGAGTGTCGATTCGCAACAACGATTTTCCGTGCGCAACAAATGTTACCCGTAAAGTTCATGCCGTGGAAAATACAAAACGCGACTATTGATGAACAAGTTGCAAATGTTTGATATGAATTTTAAAACGTAAAATTATCAATTTGACCAAGTGTTGCGCGGAAAATTGATGTTGCGAATCGACCCGGTGTAACATCACCCTTAGGCCTTTTATGGGAATAATCTATTTACTTTTATTTACTTGTTCAGAGATCTGTAGTTGTTCCTGTACAAAGACATGTTCATCCTTTACTTTAGAGAATATGAGTGGAACAAAATGAAAGTTAAGATAGCGTATCCAAGCTTAACAAGCCGTTTAAAAACAATCAAAAAAGCTGAAAATTGCAATAGGGGAATTTGAAACTCCCATAAAAAAAGTGGAGGGCTGAACCCCTAAAAAGTTTCAAGTTGGGGGGTTCTAGTCCCCCAGTTTCCATCGTTTCCCCGCCTCCACCGCCTATGGCTTGTATCACTGGTTGGAAAGCTCTGAAGTTAGCCGTTTGCGGGAAACTTTTATTTATTTTTCCTTCTTTTCTTCAGTTCTTCTTTGGAGCTCGGTCGGTCTCAGTGAAATAAATTCCCGCGCGTTTAACATGACCGATCGACCGCCGCTCAAGAAATTTTCAAATAAATTGTGAAAACGCATAATTATTGATAAAACGAATATTACAATAAGGCATGCATTGGTTTCTGCAAGGTTATGGATTTTTTAAAAACAAACGAAAGTTTGTAATTTTTCGTGGGGAGGGGAGGGGAGGGGAGGGGAGGGGAGGGGAGGGAGGGGAGGGGGTATTAATGCAAAACCGCTGGCTAATAGCACTGCTTGTCCACCTTCCCTTGACCATGGAGTCGAAGATGGAGTCCTCGTGCATTTGCGTCTATAAAACACGATAAGACAGCTTTACACAACCAAGAATATACCAGAGTAAAGGTAAATTATTGTATATCTATTAAAATAACTCTTTTTTATCTATGATTTCTGTTAAATGTACATTTCATGTTGATCCTTGGCGGGAAATTTGAAAGACACCATTTTGGTCATTTTGTACCTAGTTTTCCCATGGAAAGTTTACTTTAATTAACTTCAAATTGCACTGCATTGAAGATCAGTTACAAATAACATGAAGTGTACATGCAGATAACAGAGTGCAGAGTTGAACATTGTTCAGTATCCTTTTTTGTCATCTCAGAAGTTATTAACAATGGCTCAAGCTGTACATGTAAATCATGGATCAAGAAAACAATAATTCAATAAACATTCAATACAGTGGCACTTTGTTCTATATTGGTCCAATCCAAATTGTAATTTATTGATAATTGGTAAACTATAATATTTTGTATGTATGTGTTGCATTGTGTAGTTCCAGAAAATATACCCAACCATGGATGGACTGTAGATGGGAACTTCCAATTTTCTTCCATACAAACTCTGTAATAATTGAAATTCACTTTTTCTTTCTTTTTCCTTTCATTTTCAAGTGCATTGTGTTCCTATGTGTTTTGTCTGCATTCTACTAGAAGTACAAAATTATTTTGTTGTTTCTCTGACCCCGGGCCTGGTGACCCCTGCAGAATTTCCAATTCCCTCCATGGTGAGAGGTATGGATGTTTTCTGGACCTATTAATATCTGACCATTTCCATGGCATTGAGCTCATGTCACCTTACCATGTCCTTACCATACACAAGACACATACAAAAATAAATTTTATGGCTGCATTTAAAGTTTAGTTAGGTTTGCTTAATGATGATTTAGTGTACCATGATAATTTCTAGATAATTATATTATTTCTGAATTTACATATTATGTATAAAAATTACAGTTATGAGTTACAAAAATATTTTGATTCACTTTTGAAATTCACTTTTTCTTTCTTTTTCCTTTTATTTTCAAGTGCATGTGTTCCTATGTGTTTTGTCTGCATTCTACTAGAAGTACAGTACCTCACTGCAAATACAGTACGTATTTGTAGATAGAGCACAAATAATTATGTAATCATGTAATGTATCTATATAGACCTCTTTCATGTAGTGTCATTAAAGTGCCTATATAACCTCAAGCCACAAATGATATATCTAAAAAGAACTCAGTATCTTAGATAAAAATATTTTGAGTCCTTCGATTTCTTTTCGTTGGAAAAAGCATTGCAAAATTGGAGAAAAAGCACATTTTGGGCATCCTGTGGAAAAAAATTGTGAAAACCCTTGGAGAACTGAGACCTAACATCGATGATGTATTCTAAGGAATCAAGACAGCTTTCAGCACTTAAAGCTCTTGTTATTCTAATGTATATTGTTTTAATTTGTTATTTAACTTTGGCTAAAATGTCTACTATTTTGACATAGCTATTTTATGCTTTTTCTTTGAGTCTGAATGCTGTGACTAGACATTTGTTCCTTAAATATTAGTGCAGATTTCGTATGAGTGTGAAAAACTACTGCACGGTTACGGCATGACACGGACACGGCACGGAACCTCGCCTGCTGATGTCTTTGTAGATTTGTAAAGAAATCAGCAGGTGAGGTTCCGGTGCCATGTCCGTGCGGTGCTGTAACTGTGCCATAGTTTTTCACACTCATATGAAATCTGCACTATGTTACAATGTGCCTTAAATTACATCACAATGTCAAAGTCTATTGTTAACAGAATGAATTTATTTATTTACCAAATAATCAAATTTGTCTCTATTATCAGCTTTCCAAAAAGCACAGACTTTAGTCTGGAGTGACAGCTTTGAATGGGCACTGAAAAAAATCACATCTTTGATTTCACATCAATATTTTCCCAAGATATTCAACTTTTAAAAAATGTACATTTTTGCTAGGGATTATAGGCACTTAAACCACAGAGCAGATTAAAAAGTAAATTATAATTTGACCATGCTCAATGGGATTGCAAAATCACTGTGGAGTCCATTATATAAAGCAAATGAATTTGTTTCTAAAACTGAGAACTTACAAGGAAGAATCTAAAGAATGGCCAACAGTAAATATCCCTTGCTTCCAACTGTACATACCATACCTGTACTTTTGAAACACCATTGAAAGGGGTTTTAATGTGTTGCATGTTTTTATGCTTTGTATTATAATATCAATACAGTATATACAATTGTAAATCATAAGTTACTAGCAGAACTCAGTCTCCAATATCATCAAAATCATCTTGAAATCATTTGGGATCTCAACTTGATTTCAAAGTTTACCTGTTTAAAAACATACTTTTGAGCCCAACTTTCCTGAATGATGAAAAGAGTGTTTTAATATTTTGTTGATTGAAATAGTTACATGTATTCAGCATCCCGAGGTGGGGAGGGGGGGGGGGGTACTTCCATATATTTGCTATACAGGTACATCTGTATGTGCTGCCAAATAGTGTATGGAGCTTGTTGTCTTAGACAGGGTATACATTTCAATCAGCATCTCATTATGACATTAGGTGTCTACATAGGGTATAGAATTTCCCCTTTAGTCTTGAATAGGATACCCTTTTTTACCATTCTGTCTTAAATAGGGTGTGGATTTTCAATTTTTTGTCATCTTAGATAGGGTCAACTAAGGTTTAGAGGTCCTGGTGGGACAGCCACCAGAAACCAGGCCAAAATTTCCCCAAATTCCCCAATTTTTTTTTGTGGGGAGGATTTGCCTGGCGTGATGAGACTAAAAAAGGCTGCGAAGGAGACTAGCTTTTAGGTTTTAGAGTTTGATGCTTGTAGACTGGGTTCTGCCACAATAATTATATTAAACTTCAGAAAGTGCTGTCTCCCCGATTAGTAGGGCACCAGTCAGCTTGGCTAGAAGATTGAGATGTTAAAGTGTACCTGACCCCCTACTATTTCCCTTTTTGGTGAAAAGTTCCAGCATTTCTAAGGACTTGTACGAAAAAATTATGCAATTTGAATGAATTCCGAATTTTTTACACAATTTTGAAGTTTGGAGTTCCATGGAATACTTTCAAAAAACTTAAGCCTGGATAGAAATCACACTCTTTTGTTCGTTTCAAAAGTCTTTTGTGCAAAACAAAAAGAGTGTGACATCTACCCAGGCGGAAATTTATTCACTCTGACTTCAGACTCTTCGGAATTGAAGCTTTTGCTGGGCTTTTTTAACCTATATTAAAATACGAAAAATCGGTTTTCAGCAGCTTTGATGAGTGAAATTCAAAGTGTATTCAAATCTACATCACTTCAGCGATCGAGTTCACATATATTCTCAGGTGTGCCACCACAGGAAGCTCAAAGGCCCTTTTTTCTGATGTTTAAAATTTTGTATAAGCTTTGGAATTCATTCAAGTTGAGTAATTTTATCATAGAAGTTCTTAGAAATGGTTGAACTTTTTATCAAAATTGGAAATAACAGGGGTTTTTCACAATATTCTCTTTGTGGTTTGTGAACCAACAATGGAATGGAATATGCCAATAACATTGTACTAGCCAAAAACCCACTTTGTCAAATGCAGATATCATACAGTTATGTCAAAATGTGCTAATTTCTTAAGGTGGCTCGATATAGTTTTTTATTGACCACACTTCCGTTTTTCATTCCACGAATTGAGCAAATTACTCTTGACCAACCAAAACGGTTTTTACACTAGTTATTGAACTTAAATAAAAGTTTATATTTTTGTCTATTTCACTTCGTTTTGTGTTGCCATAGCGACAGTAAACAAAGATGGCTGAAATCAATTTTTCTAAAATATCTTTTGAACTTGAGCAGCTCTAGACAAGGGACTATATGGGCAACAAACTTCATACTAATTAAGGCAAAGAAACTAACGTACAATTAAAAAAAATTCATCAAGCCGTTTTTGAATAATTTGTGAAAACATAAATAATGCGAATTTGCCAATTTCCAGTCCTTTATTCCAAATCACTTCAATCAAAGAGTTTTAATTCTCTGTTATCTACTTTAACTTGGTATGTTCTTGGGCGGCAGCCTGGAATTCTTTGAAATCAAGAGATATTTCAGAAAAACTAATTTCAGCCTTATTTTTATATCATTGCCATGGTAACACCAATTACACTTAAACTGACAAAAACCAAAACCTTGAAGTCAGTTTATCTATTGAGAGGAAAATCATTGTGATTGAACTAGGGTAAGCTTATCACTTAATAAGCTAATCAATAAATTTCATTTTTTGAATTGTTTGTAATTTATTCAAAAATGGCTTGATAATTTTTTTGAATTATACCTTAATTTCTTTGCCTTAGTGTATAGTTTATTGTCCATGTAGTCCCTTGTCTAGAGCTGCTCAAATTCGAGAGATATTTTAGAAAAATTGATTTTAGCCATCTTTGTTTACCATCGCTATGGCAACACAAATAGAAGTGAAATAGACAAAAATATAAACTTTTATTTAAGTTCAATAACTAGTGTAAAAACCGTTTTGGTTGGTCAAGAGTAAGTTGCTCAACTTGTGAAGTGAAAAATGGAAGCATTGTCAATAAAAAACTATATCGAGCCACCTTAAGTGCCCAGAAATAACATTTTTAGACATAAGGGAAGGTTCTATGACGAGGGGGGGGGGGGGGAGGCATGAAGATTTCAAGGGGAGGCCTTTAATTTTCAAAAATTTTTGGGATGGTTAAAAGGGGGGCCTCAAGTTTTTATTCATATAAGAGGGGGGGTGCCTAAAATAATCGACAAGGTCAAAATGGGGGGCTATGAAAATTTTCCGGGTTAGATTTCCAAATCTTCATGCCCCCCCTCATCATATTAAATGAACCTTCCCTAATGATCAATTTTTAAGTAAGAAAATTATTAATATAATTGTAAATTGAGATTACAAGACAGTGCAAATTAAATATTTTGTGTTGATTTTTTGATGTAGTAGATGTATTTATTTTAATCATACTGCTACCTTCTTTTTGACTATTCCCTCTAACCTGTGTTGCTCTGAGCTGAGGACTGAAAGCACTTGATTGGGAGAACAGATGGAAAAAGGTGAGATATTAAAATGGGCTGAAACATTTTCACAAGATTCCAAATACTTTACTATCACAAGTTCACCAGTGGGAATTACTCTCTTAAATTGTAATCCAATCGAGGGGTAAGCTTCAAAATGTCAGTAATGTATATGCTTCTTGCATACGAGTTACCGATTCCCACTTATTGTGTTTTTATACTATGATGTAGCACTTGGCACACTTGCTAGGTAATTCCTTTTGTGGTAAAAACGATTAACCAAACCACTGGTACCTTATGAGTTAGCTGTAATAATTTGAGCTCAAAAGAAAACAAAACTTAGTCTTCAACTTTGACCATAAAGTTGATTGAAAAAAGTTTGTTTTTATTTTGATGATTTAAGTTATAATTTTCAAAGTTCAAATTTAAGTGCCCTTAAAAAGTTACTGAAATCTTACTGCATGCAAGTTTTATAATAAATTAGAGATTAATTTATGCAGAGTTTACCATACACTTTTACATATTAATTAGCTTTTATTAAATGCCCACAACTTGTTTACCTAGGGTTTGCTTACCTTTTTGATGACATTTGAAGTATTCCAATGAAGTTTAGCAATTTTTACCTGTGAAAGAAAGATTTCATTATTTAGGAGATTTGAACCCTTACCTGTGAACTTACCTTATGATCTTGAATCCTGCTGTCTTGACCACTTTACCATCTGGTGAATTGCTGGTTTGGGCTGCTCAGCATAGCAAGTCATTCTTTGTATTTACAGGACTTTGGGTCTGCTATAAAATTAAGTTTCAATGCTGGCCAAGCAACTTTGACCAGTTGGTCTAATGGGTTAGTGGTTGGGTTTACAAGCGAGAGATCTAGAGTACAAATCACGGTGTGGGAAGGTTCTTTTCGGAAAAAAGAACTTTTGTTTGTTTGAGATTTCGGCAGTCAATATAATTTAATACAGAGGGAGGGGTGGACAAGAACATAGCAGGGGAGGGGTGGTGTAGTGCCTGGTTAGGGAGGGGTGGGTTGGTTCCCATGGGAGCTCGGCGGATCCCATGGGAGCTGGGCGGATGAGGGAGGAGATAGGGGAGGGGGGGTTGGGGGGGAGAGGACAGAGGAGGGTGGACTGTCTAAAATAACCCCGTAGTAGTAGACACATATATAAGAATGTCAATAAAAATGTATATTATTATTTTGCTAAAACACAGTATATATTTTGTAATACACAAATACAGTCTCCTTCAATAAAACTTTATTTTCTATTTTTGTGGTACAATTTTCTCTATAATTATATATCCTACATCCAAAGCCTAAACCCATGAAAAAGGACCAGTTTAGCTCTGGTAATAATATAAATTCAATACACTTTTTCAGCTATGTGTACTTATAATTGCCCATTTCAGAATGCATAACATCCCCTTGAGAATTGGTCTTTTATAAAGTGTTAGAATGATCACTTGGTCTGAAATGGCCAATAATTAGTATACATCAGCTGAAAGGGTCTCTTTCATTGGTATAATGGTGTCCCTTCACCCAATGGGTAGACAATGACCTCACAGCCCTCTCTCAGTACCCTCTCTTATGGCTATTTAAAGCTCCACTGGGCTATAAGACTACAGCCTGATTTTCAGACATTGGGACTTCTCTAATTTCCTCCTTAGTGGATCACTCCAACATCTGAAAATCAGGTTATAAAGTAATGCTAGTTTCATACATGTACCATGGCCATCATGAAATCAAGGAAAGTTGGATGGCAAACAATCCCCAGAGAATGTACAGACAAAAGACAGGGTAGACATGGTGGTGGTCTTGACAAGTGAAAATCAAGATTAAAACCACCAACATGTATGGCATGTCTTTTGTTCAATTCACTCTCCTGGGAATGGTTGCAAACTAAGAATGCAGTGTTTCACAGTTACACAAAATCCCAAATATTGTTGCAGCTTCAGTCATGAAACAAAATAAATGACACTAACAACAGGAAGGGCTTCCCCATTTGAAGTTGAAAGTACCTGCAGAAACACAGGATGGAATAGAAGACTGATGTGGTCATTCATCAGTGGCCAAGTCCCATTGCCAGGGGTGGATAATTTGAAGTCTTAAATGAATCCCTGTCCTTGCTCCTCATCAATCTATATCAATATTTTTCTGAATATCACAATATTGCTGAATTTGCTGCATTTGTAAATGCATTATCAGTGGCAAAAACTACCCTCTCACTTTCCGAGGTCCTGGCAATGGGCCTGTGTCCATCATGTCCTGATAGTGGAGGGAGGGAGGGGGACAGTAAAGGGATTGTTGTCAATTTTATTTACTGAAGATAATAGAGAATGCATGGTGGTCAGTAGAGACAGACACATTTCCTGGAAATCCACCAGCAGTGAAGAAGAACATCCAGTAGCTGGCTTGCTTTGGTTATGAAGTTTTCACTGAGGTCATGGCTTCTGTGTCTTCATAATTCCACCAGATCCTATAGTCACATTTAGACATGAGAACACTGGAAAATGTAAAAACGTGGAGAAATATTAATTTAAATTTAAAAAGCTGACTGACTAAAATAAGCCATGCTAACAGTTATATATTAATTAAATGAAATATGTCAAAGGGTCATTGTGTGTCTAAGAGGCAGACAATAGCATATGACAGGTAGCAGGTAATGGATAGCGTGGATAACAGGTAAGCGGGTAATTGGTAGTGGGTTAAAATGCAACTGCTATAGCACTGAAATAGCATTTGTTTTTGTTGTTGTTGTTGTTGTTTTTATGAAATAATATTTCAAAAACTAATGTGAGTGTTTCATTAGGGTTCAAAACGTGAGAAAACATTTGTTCGAGTGTTTGGAACCCTAACAAGTGAATATTAATAACCAATAATATTAATAATGAATTACTTCTTAAGCGAATTCCCAGAAAGAAATCTTAAACAATTCAGCTTTTCATATCTATTCATGGTAATGTAAATGAACTTACGATCATAACAGACAAAACGTTTTTGGTTGAAAGATTTCCATTGGTTCACAAAGTAGTATAGAGGTTAGAGGCAGATATAGGACTGCAGATGGTCTCAAGTTTGAATCTCACAGTGATTTATGGAATTATTTTTTTCGTCAAAATCCGCTACTTTATAGTACGCATGATTTCGGGGTAGGGAGAAAATTTCTTTGAGTAAATATTTCGAAGCAAGTTGTCTAAGTGTCACCAAAGTTAGTATTTCTATAGGGAACAAGCACAATTGAGTAAAGTTGTAGGTATTCAGATGCAGATTAAGAACACATTCCATCACATGGGATGAAAATGTTTGAAACACTAGTGTGTTTCATTGGGTTTCCAAATCCATTCACGTGATTCAGTAAGACAATCTGATTGGCTAAAAAGTCATTAATTATTCATGAGTTTGAGAAGAGCAGAGTTTGTATGACTTTGAAAAAATTCTGTGTTATGCTATGTTGTCTCATGCTGTATCAAAGTAGTCAGATTGGTTAACATTTAACACTTATTGACTGGGACCGAGGGAAACAGTATGTTTTGTGGTCCCGAGACCGGAGCCTCGGGAAACATTGGCGGTTGAGGGACCACAAAACATACTGTTTCCCTCGGTCCCAGTCAATAAGTGTTAATTGATGTTTTTTCCAAGCAATCAGAATGCCCTTTCCCGGGCTCTCTAAAACCTGGACAATGTAGGGAATAACCCAACAAAGGAAACAAACTTATTATGTCTCAGAACTATATGGGGCTCAAATATATAGTTTCTACCTTACCTCAGCGACGTATCGACCTTTTGCACTAGGACAACATAAAAACCTTAACTGTAGTACTTGGTGTAGGCAGTCATATAATGGTTATCGCTACATATACAAAATATATGCAGTTTCATACATTATAGTGCACTACCCTACACTACACTATACTACACTGCACTGGACTAAACTAGGCTGTACTACACTGCACTAAACTGTACTACACTGCACTAGACTGCACTGCACTGTACTAGACTGCACTAGGCTGCACTAGACTGTACTATCCTGCACTAATGCAGTGTAGTACAGTGTAGTACAGTCTAGTACAGTCTAGTACAGTCTAGTACAGTCTAGTACAGTCTAGTATAGCCTAGTTTAGTCTAGTGCAGTGTAGTGCAGTCTAATGCAGGGTAGCACAGTCTATAGTACAGCCTAGTACAGTCTAGTACAGTGCAGTACAGTATAGTGCAGTCTAGTGCATGCAGTCTAATGTAGTGTAGCATACAGTCTAGTACAGCCTAGTACAGTCTTAAAGTGCAGTGTAGTACAGTGTAGTGCAGTGTAGGACAGTCTAGTACATCCTAGTAGTACAGCCTAGTACAGTGTAGTGCAGTGTAGGACAGTCTAGTACATCCTAGTAGTACAGCCTAGTGCAGTGTAGTGCAGTGTAGGACAGTGTAGTGCAGTGTAGGACAGTCTAGTACATCCTAGTAGTACAGCCTAGTGCAGTGTAGTACAGTCTAGTACAGTGTAGTGGAGTCTAGTGCAGTGTAGTACAGTGTAGGACAGTCTAGTACATCCTAGTAGTACAGTCTAGTACAGCCTAGTACAGTCTAGTACAGTGTAGTGGAGTCTAGTGCAGTGTAGTACAGCCTAGCTCAGTCTAGTACAATAGCATAGTGAAGTACAGCCTAGTACAGTCTAGTACAGCCTAGTACAGTCTAGTATAGTGCAGTACAGTGTAGTGCAGTCTAGTGCATGCAGTCTAATGTAGTGTAGCACAGTCTAGTACAGCCTAGTACAGTCTTAAAGTGTAGTGTAGTACAGTGTAGTGCAGTGTAGTGCAGTCTAGTACAGTGTAGTGGAGTCTAGTGCAGTGTAGTGCAGTCTAGCTCAGTCTAGTACAATAGCATAGTGAAGTACAGCCTAGTACAGCCTAGTTCAGTCTAGTACAGTGTAGTACAGCATAGTACAGCCTAGTACAGTCTAGTACAGCTTAGTGCAGTCTAGTACAGTGCAGTACAGTGTAGTGCAGTCTAGTGCATGCAGTCTAATGTAGTGTAGCACAGTCTAGTACAGTGTAGTACAGCCTAGTACAGTGTAGGACAGTCTAGTACATCCTAGTAGTACAGCCTAGTGCAGTGTAGTGGAGTCTAGTGCAGTGTAGTACAGCCTAGCTCAGTCTAGTACATTGTAGTACAGCATAGTGAAGTACAGCCTAGTACAGTCTAGTTCAGTCTAGTACAGTGTAGTACAGCATAATAATTACTGTTTAACTTCATAACCTATTGTTTTCTCTCCACATTATACCAACGAATGCAGAGATCAGAGAAAAAGCATAGAGCAGCTGCATTATTGCAAATAATGCCGTCTGTCTAATCTAGCAGACGGCATTATTTATTTTTAATAATGCTGTGTGATTCTGTGATCCCACAGCATTATTAATAATAATGCAGCGTGTTTTGCTTACAGGGGAACCAGATTTGCAGGATGATAAAGTAATGTAACTACTAAGCTAGCAGTCACAGTACTTTTCAGAGCCTTTTCAAAATCCAGCTCCCCATTCAGAATTTAAGTACCGTAGCCTTTCTTTGTTATGACAAACACGGGTATCAAAACGTGTGGGATACAAAATCAGCAGAACTACGCATGCTCAAACAATACCTTAACTTTTAAAAATAAATAAATACCTCAATTTAAACAATTTTGGTGATTTTGGTGGTTATGAAGTTGACCAGTAATTATAAAAGATAATCACTTCGGCACACAGCATTCATGGGTATAATGCAGGCTTCGCCCTCAGCTGCCTGCATTATACCCACGAATGCTGCGTGCCTCAGTGATTATCTATTTGCCTAGTACAGCCTAGTACAGTCTAGTACAGCCTAGTTCATTCTAGTACAGTGTAGTATAGTCTAGTGCAGTGTATAGTCTGCTTGATCTTGGATGTCTTTGTTGGGTGGACTTGATCTTGGATGTCTTTGTTGGGTGGACCTGACCTTGGATGTCTTTGATAGGACTTAATCTAATGGGCCTCATGGGTAGGAGAGACCATGATGTGTGGACTTGTATTACTACTGGCTGTTAGAATACAAGAAATATCGATAATTAATATAAAATTGCATAAAAGCAAAATTCTGTACAAAGTGTGATAGTATAGAGAGTAATATAAAATTTTGCACTCATCATGATTTGGACTAGTTGTATCAACTGTAGTAGTCATACATGCTGCAGTTAAATGGAGTATAGAGCGTTAGAAATAAGATGATAATTTGGATAAATTTTATAACATTTTTAATGTATAGAGCGATTTTCGTATGAGTGGGAAACTGACCGTACTGTACCGTGACCGTGTCAGTACCGTAATGTCAACAAAAACATTCAAAATTCCTGCCGTAACCGTACCGTGCATTGACCGTAACTGGTACGGTCAGTTTCCCACTCATACGAAAACCGCTCTATATGTAAAGAATTAATCAGTACTAATTTAGTCAGGTTCTCTTTACACGATGTTTTTTTTGTCAAATTTACCACCGTATGCATAATTATGCGTCCCGCCAGACTAAAGTCTCGATTGGGAATTTGGTCAATAGGCTACCAAAAATCCAGACAGAGGCGGAGTGTCTGTACACTTTGCTGGCTTCCCGGTAGCTTATTGACCAAATTCCAATTGAGACTTTAATTATATAGCTGCCTCTAAATCACATATTGCCAACAGATAGATTTTTCATTAATTTTGGTTAACTGTCCAATTTTTCTTAAATTGGACACTTGAAATTGGACAGTTTACCAAAAAATAGAGATAAGTGCTCATAATATTGGATTTAGAGGCAGCTATATAATTAATAAGTAACAGGACTCCATGCTTGTCCAATTTGAAAAAATTGAACTCAAAAAAATTCCTCTGACTGCCAAATTGGACTCGGCCTGCGGCCTCGTCCAATTTTGGGAGTCCTCGGAATTTTCTTCATCCAATTATTTTCAAATTGGACAGCATGGAGTCCTATTACATATACTAATCTGGCTGGACGCGTAATTTTGCACACGGTGGTAAGCTTAATGACAGACAGACAGACAGACAGACAGACAGACAGACAGACAGACAGAATGTACTTATAACTTAAGTACAACCCCAACAATAAAATGTTAAATTGCTGGAACATTTGAGCATTTTTTTGCATGAATTAATTGGTTTTCGGATATCTAAAGCTTTCAAGATGTTGGTACAAATATTCTTGAAACGTTTTGAACCTAATTCAGTCACACGTTATTAAACTGGTAGACGAGGGGAATGTTGAGTTGAACATTTTGCATGTAAAATACATCAAATAAACAACGAATTCTTACTTTTTAGACGTACCATTGTCTTGTTTTCCATTCTTCACTCAAACTATTCTTGAAATACGACTAAATCTCTATAAAATTCGATGATTTTGAGGCCATAAACAACACCATCACTTTGAACTTCCCGCGAGGTGCGAACAAGATCATGTGACAGGCGCCGAAATATAAGACCCGTATGTAAGTATGGTAACTCGTGGATAAGGGTTCTTTTCCTCACAACTCGAATTTTTCTTATTTTGTAAAAAACATTCGTTGTCACAATCCATGCTTTGAATGGCATTATACAATATATAGAACTCATTCTGCGTTTCTTATACTTGCGTTTTGAACACGTTTTGCACGCGTGTGGAAGGAGGGTATTTTGGTAACACGGAAAATCTCTCGGCCTTTTCCGATCCTCCTTCTTCCTCCCCTTCCCTTCAAAGAAACTCTTGCATATAAGGCTAACGAAATTTAACAATTATCAGGAATTAATTTTTTTTCAATAGATTCGGATTCACACATTTTTAAAAATTTTGAGTTTACTGAATTAACTCATTTCACGAGTTACATACACGTTTGGCCGGCGGTTTAATTTACTCTTATTGACTGGGACCTCGGGAAACAGTCATCTTTTTCTTGTATATTGGTCTTAAAAGTTTGACAATAAACACGAGTTTTGCCTCATGCATGTCCGAATGAATGAATTTGTAAACGCGCGCTTCCAAAAACGCGCCTTCAAGATCAACTTCCGGTTTTGTTATTACCGGTCAATAAAACTCACTGTTGCCCGCTGAGAGTTGTTGCTAAGGAAACAGCAAAATTTGTTGACGTTCACGTGATGCGCTCTCGCCCAATCAGAGCACGGAAAAAATGACTTTGACAGTTGGTATGTAACAAATCAGGATGTTGATCGATTGAATTCGAAGTAAAAACGTAAATGTGCTGACCAAGGTATTCAATAAAACATGTACATTTGTAATTATCTTCCTTGCAATAGCATAAAGCCAACCATTCCGGATTGATTCTTGTTAACTTTGACTAACTTAAAAATTTTACATGGCAAGGCGTTTGAAATATGAAAAATTTGCCAGACCATTTTAAAATTTCTATTTTCAACACCTTCAGATCACGTGATCACCTTTATAAAGAACCACAGATTTTGTGTTTCACATACTCAAGCCCTCTTGTATTACCTTCATGTAAAAATTGAACATCATGCGTGAAAATGACACAAAGATATATATTTGGGAAAGTTAAATTTATAGGAGCCTGAAAAAAAGCCAAGCCTTAATTACACCCAATTTCAAAATTACGCGATCTAGTGGTGTTGGCTTGTCTGGACTTTAAGCTTCTGTCAATCAAATTGTAACGACTAGAATTTGTAAAATTTTAGCTTTCTAAATTCAGAAACAAAACAAACTTGAATTTTTTGAAAGAACATTTAGTATTTTCCGACTTTTGATGTAAATTTAAGCTTGCTTGAACAGGGAGAACAAATAATCGGAGATTTGATTGACGGTAGTCAAAACACTGAAAAAGCCATTCAAATGTCGCCTGCAAAGTCGCCTATTTCTGACGAAGAGAAATTCGGATATCTACTAGAGCTGGTTGGGCCAAAGGTAAGAGACCGATTTTCTAATCTTAAACCCGGCGCCGTAGGATACAAGACAGCGTGGGATCGCTTACAAAGTGAGTACGGTCATGCCAAATTAGTCAGCGCGGCGCACATGGATGAATTAATTAACTTAGCCCCCGTTCGCGGGACTAACTACGAGAAAGTGCGCGAGTTTTACGAGAAACTCACGAAAACTTTGATGCCCTACAATCTCTTGGGGAGGGAAACACTCAAAGCCCTTGTCGTATCTACAATAAATAAATTACCTCAAGTAAAACCAGATCTTGTCCGTACCGATGACGACTGGGAGAATTGGGATATGGCAAACCTCTTGCAGTCAATTCAAAAATGGCTAAAAAGAAACAGGGTAGAAGAGAGCCCCAGGGAAGAAAATAAGAAAAGGGAAAAGCATTTCTATAGCAACAGGGGAGAAGCAACCATACCACCCAGAGATAAAGGGCCGCATTGCGTATATTGTGAGGGGATCACTGGGCAGATTCCTGTCCGAGTTACAACACTGTAGAAACCCGTAAACGATTCCTGGCCGAGAAGAAATTGTGCTTTAATTGTACTCGCGCGGGGCACCAAGCCAACCAGTGTCGCAGCAGGGGTTGCTTCAAATGCAAGGGGAAGCATCACACGAGTCTGTGCACGCGTGACAATAGCAGTACAAATGACAGAGTGCGATCAAATGGCGTCCTGAATGGGTATACCCCTTCCAGTGAGAAAAGCTTACCCGCGATAATTCCTGTGAAAATTGAAAGCGAAATCTTGTGGGCGTTCCTCGACACCGGCTCAGGGAGGAACTTTGTATCTAGAGATGCAGTTGAAAAGCTCCAGTTAACCCCAATAAAACATGAAACGCAAAATATTGTGACTGTGAACGGGATGAAACAACAATCTATGCCCATATTTGAAGTTCAAATCAAGTCCTTAGATGATCACGAAAGTGAAAGAATTCAGTTAACGGGAAGTAAAATGTCTGATTTCACAAAAATTAAGCGACCAACCGTGAAGGAGCTGAAGGAAAAGTACCCACATGCGCGCGGAAAAACTTTCTACTTCACAGAATCAGAAGAGTACCAGATCGACCTTATTCTCAGTGACAGTTTGTACTGTAAGATAAGGACTGAACAAGTGTTCAAGGGGAGGCCCGAAGACCCTATAGTGGAAGGAACAACCTTTGGGTGGGTTATCCATGGGGGAGCAGAGTATGCTGATGCAAAGTGCATGTACACTAAGGAACTTGACAACCATTATGAGAAATTATACTCCCTAGATGTATTAGGAGTAGAAGACAGAGGAGAGAATGATAGCTCAGTAGTACTTACAGAGTTTAAAGAGAACATTGTTGTCAATAGTGAAGGCAGGTACGAAGTCCAGGTTCCCTGGATACCAGGAGCAGAGATGAGCAACACGAATGAGCAGCCTAGTAGGAAACGCCTACAGAATATCGAGAGAAAGCTAAGTCGTAATGGCAAGCTAGAAGCTGAGTACAGGAAGATAGTCACAGACCAGTTGGAGACAGGCATACTCGAGAAGGTTCCAGAAACACCCAGCGGAGACAGAGTATTCTACATGCCTCACAAGCCTGTAGTGAGAGAAACCGCTAGTACAACCAAGGTGAGAATGGTGTTTGACGGAAGCGCTAAACCACACCCATTAGCCAACAGCGTGAACGAGTGCATGTACACCGGGCCCCCTCTACAGCCACTCCTCTGGGACATTTTAATCAGAGCTCGCATGTCACCACACCTGTTACTGGCAGACCTTGAAAAGGCATTTCTCCAGATAGCTATCGCAGACAGAGACAGAGATGCGTTTAGATTCCTGTTCAACATCAACGGTAGAGAGGAACACCTGCGATTCACTAGAGTGCCGTTTGGAGCTGAGGCTAGTCCGTTCATGTTAGGAGCAACACTACAGCATCACTTTGACCTGCAAAGTCAAGATCTAGAAGAGACCGTGACGTCACTCAAGGAAGACACGTACGTCGACAACCTCATGAAGACTGCAGCAGATGTCGAAGAGTTGAAGCGATTCAAACGAGAAGCAACTATAGTACTGGAGAGTGCAAATTCCCTGTGCACAAGTGGGAGTCAGATGTACAAGAGCTCGACACCGAAGCGAATCCATCCAAAATACTAGGCTACAGGTGGGATAAGCGAGAAGATGTAATAGAGATAAAGACGGAGATCAAAGGCAACTCAAGTGAAAGCCAAGTGACGAAAAGAGAAATACTCAGTCAGCTAAGCAGTTTATATGACCCACTTGGTCTAATTTCACCAGCCATGGTCCATGGAAAAGCCATTTACCGAGACGCCTGCGACGAGTGTAAAAGTTGGAACACCGCAGTATCGGATGACATAATGCAACGATGGAACAAGTGGACCAACCAGCTGCGAAACGTTCAAGTGCCGAGAAGTATACCGCGGGGAGTAAATGACATCACCGGTGTTCATCTACACGTGTTTGCAGATGCAAGTAAGATAGCGTGTTCAGCGGTAGCCATAGCAGTAATTGAATGTTCATCGGGAGTAGTCAAAGGCCTCTTGACATCGAAATCGAGAATATCAAAGCGGAACACAACGATACCGAGATTAGAGCTGATCAGTGGGCACATGGCAGCAAACATAGCAAAGAACATCAACACAGCCTTACAACGCTGGCGGCCCATCAAATCAACTACAATATGGATGGACAGTATGACAGCACTATACTGGATATGTAACCCTGGCAAACCATGGAAAGTCTTCGTCTCTAACCGCGTCAGGAAGATAGCAGAGATCACTAACAACCTCAAGTACACGTGGAAGTACTGTCCTACCGACATGAATCTTGCTGACCTTGGAAGTCGAGGTGCTTCGCTTGACAAGATGGAGGCGGGGAAGTGGTTTGAAGGTCCCGACTGGTTGCTAGATGAAGACAAATGGCCAG